>VUQI01014656.1:53183-68686 GCA_015106735.1 Paratilapia polleni
TCCAATTTTTTTCTAAAATAAAAAAAAAAAAAAAAAAAGGCCCATGGTTTGTAAGCTACCACCACACACATTACAGGTTGTGCATCCTGATACATTTTTTTTAATACATTAGGTTACTTTGTTTTTGCATCAAATGAGTGATGCAAAAACAAAAGCTGATATATTGTGTGAGGTGTGTGCTGCACCTCTGCAAATATATCAGCATCTGCCAGTTAAAAATCTTTAATATAACCCAAGCTAGAACTAAAGGAAAATAAAATAAAATTAAATTAACCAGTTTTGGTAAATGGAGATTCATTTACTCAAGTATAACACAAGTTTTTGTTTATTAAATGGTAACATTTGTTTATTTACTAAAAGGTAACACACTCTTTCCTTTTACTGTATGGGAGACTGATTGTGCCTATGCATGCCATAACCCCTCAGTGTTGGTGTCTCAACAACATATGTTGGATATAGCTTCATAACAATCAACAGCATGTGAGGCAATGAGCAAACGATAACACAAATAAAGTCTGTACCATGGGAGGTACACATAGCATGCATGCACATGTCTGTGCCTGTTCTCTTGTACACTGGAGAAAAAGATAATGGGGAAAAAAGGAAGGAAGGTAGGGAGGCAATGTGACGTACCACAATTCTCAAGAAACTTAAGGTCATATATTTGTAGTTATTTCTAGAGCTGAAAGAGAAATTCAGTCCCCTACCATAGTCTTCCAGCAGCTGTTTCTGTAGTTGTGGCAGGGTGAGTCTGTCCTGAGGAGAGCTGCTGCCGTCATCATCGAAACACACCTGGTTCAGCTGCGGGGACGAAACATCACACACATTATTTAAGAAAACAAAAACAAAAAAAAAGCAAAGAAATAACCCACAGCCCAAGGATATCAAACAGGGAGGCTTTAAACTATCCAAGGTTTCAATGGTAATCTCCAAACTGTGAGAAAAGACCAGGATCTAGTCTGGCCAGTGCTTTATTTTAACCCCAAAAAACCAAATGAAGTGTACCTTAAGCCAGAGATAGTCTTCCGTCTTGTCCGCTACCTCTCCATGGTTGTCATTGATGTCACATTTCCCAATCACGCAGTAGACGGCTCTCTTGTACGGATCAGCACAGTTCCTCAGCACTCTGCGGTAGTGCAGGCGAAGCTTGTTCTCTGACGTCGGGGAAAGGCTAAAGGGATGAAAGAGGCAACACAGATAAAGAGGATGCTGAATAAGAGTAGTTTGACCTTTCTGACCTCTGTGGGCATAAACAGTGGACGACAATAAGCTGAGACATTCTCACCGTCTGTCAGGACTGTTCATGTACTCCTGAAACCAGGTCTTGAAGTCTCCCAGCTGATGCTGCATTCTGTTCACCACCTGCATGGCTGCATTCAGGTCACCACAACGCAGACAGTAGTAGATCACAGCCCACACCGGGTGGCCTTCTATCTCACCATCCTATTGCACACAAATTGCATACAGTGGTCACAATATTTAATTTACTCATGGATTGATTTTTCAGATTGTGTCCAAATAGGGAGCCTTTGTCTGCATAAAGGGCATGATCAAGGTGATCACGTCAGTTACAAAATTTGTCCAGTAGTCCGCCACAGTAAGGCAACTGTGCTTTGGTAAACCAAACTGTTTCCAGAGGCTGTCTATCAGACATTGGCTTTTAGAGTACATGTGTACATGTAATAGGAATGTATTCAGGGTGTGTGCATGTATATAAGTGACTCACTATACTGGCACTATATTGCTTTACCAGACGAATGCCAAATAGAAGTTTAACTCTTAAACATAGTATACATTTCTGACCAGCCCAAAGAGATTCCTCTGATTAGGTATTCATGCACCAAGTCTAGGTCACTCTTGTGACATAGTAAGGGTGTAACAGTTATGAAAGACAGAACAAACATCCTCATATGCCACTGCGGTTCTTCTCCCCGTACTGCGAGTCTGGTGAAAACTGTAATGTTCAGGTAATAACTGAACTGGAAATAACAAAAATAAAATTGATTTTTTGTGCATGATCCAATTTTGATTCAGTAATGACGCCTGTAGTTTAAAAAAAAGAAAAAGAGAAGAAAAAAAAAAAAACAACCCTCTTTTGTTATTCATCCCCTTTTAAAGAAACCACCTCAGGGTTTTGGAGAATCAGTTCACTCCTACGAGACAGCATATAGATGTTGATAATGATATACTAATATTTGGTTGCTTCAGGTGTGTTATCAATCTGACTTTTTTACATCTTAGCTTTAGCAAGTAGCCAAGCTGTGTGGTGCAGATGTTTTCTTTAGGAATTAGTCAAGTGTGTATGTGTGTGTGTTACCTGCATGCCAGGCAGGGGCCCTGGTAGTTTGATGTTAAGGAAGCTGCGGACTAGTTGGTATGTTCCAGGCACCCCTCCTAGTTGAGCCTGATGGAGGTTTCCAAAGACAGTCACCATGGTGTAGTTTTTATAACTAGGAAAGAGGAAAAAGAGTTCACATTTATGTTAAATTTCAGATCAATTTTAGACTACTGTATATCCACCACACATATCCATAGAAAAAAGAAATCTAAAATAGGAGTAATCACTGGATCTGAGAAAAACAAAAACAAGACCAGCTACCTGTTCTCAAGGAAGGTGAGTGCCTGACGTACAAAGGCCATCTGCATTTCAACACTAGTGCGACTCTTCAGGGTGTCTTTGGCTGGAACCAGCAATACATCCGTCATCTGCTTCACCATCAGCCACATGTCTGATACGTTCTGGATGGAGGAGAGAGAGAGCGAGAGAGGCACTCATATGGAGTAATCAAATCTGCTACATCTGAAAATAAATAGGTAATTTCATGGTGATAGCAGTACGAGATCAGTGTTCTTACCTTATCATCCAGGCTTTCTGCTACTGAAGCACATAAATCTCCTAGATTAGGCTGAATGTGACCATTCACTATCTTCTCATTGAAAATGTAGATCTGAGAGAGACAGAGGCGGTAAAAGGGAGAAAAAAAGATCAACACTGACTGAAGTAGGTCCCCTAATTGTTAAATGTTCAGGAAATGTTGAAACTGTTGTACAACTTTAGCCTCAGCTTCAAAAACAAATGAAAATTCTACGACCATCGAGTGAAATGGTTCACAATAAAAAACAGAAAGAAAAGTATCAAAATGTTTAAGAGGTCGTCGAAAAGGATAACAAAAACCAGACAAATGACGCCGCATGCGATGTGTCGACACATGGTCGAAGGGAAGAACTGCGTTTAAAGCACTGTGTCACGAAGCAGATCAGAGTCAAACTGAGAGATCAACCTGGATGGCGATGGGTGGAGTGTTGGGTGAAGAGACAAACAGAGGCAGGGAGATTTACCCCCTCTACAGCCCAATGAATCAATATGTTTGATCTGCCACTTCCTGCCTTTGCTGTAACCCCATTTCAACCAAACGATTCGGCTGACGACTTCACAGACCGCATTTGAGTGGAGCTGACTTTAACAAAAGACAATTCAAGCAATGTTCATTTTTATTATTACTATTTTTATTATTCTGTTTCTTCAGATTTAGCATATTTATGCTGGTGTAAAAGTACTTAAATGTATCAGCTAGAACATAGTGATGATTGGTAAGTAACAAAATACCCATTGTACAAAATACCACAGCATGAATGCGATGAAAGCTATTTCCCATAAAACAAAAACGTAAACCATCACTGCTAAATCTAGCTGTGCGCTTGTACCTGAAGTGTCCATGTGCATCAAAATGATTAGACTCTCTGTGACTCACCTGGCGTCCATAGGCCACCTCCACACTGTCCAACGCACTCCTTCCTGGAGCTGTCACTTCACTTACAAAGCTAGGCTGTAACAGACCACAGATAAGGCCGCAGATGACTTAACAAAGTAAGTAGCATTTTAAAAGGCAAGCAAAGACAGAAATAGCAGGCACATCAGTCCTGTACTGCTGAAACATTTGTGTCTGAAGTGCCAAGAGGCATCAAAAAAGAATAATTGCTCATGCTGATTATTTTTTATTTTGAGAATCTATTTAGACAAAACAGGACAACCTATCCAGACTGTGTTCATAACTATTGCCTGTCTGCCCAACACATGCCGGGATACAATTCCACACAATGAGACAAAATATCAAAGTCTTGTTTTTGTACTCAGGGTGAAGATAAAAATAGTGTCCATGAGTCTGAGATGAAAATGCTATTTTAGTTGGCTTAGTTGATTGGGTAGACAGTTAGGAGTGTGCAGTGTCAAGAAATATGCTTGAGAGACTTGATATTTTCTTTTAAGTAGACATATTCAGAGCAAGAAGTTAAAATGTATTACAAAAACTATGTTTTTTGTGAGACCCAATAATCTGGAAAAGATTTGACACTTGACAGTTATTCTCAATGATTCCTACACAGAAAATAAACATAATATTATTATAGCAATCCTTTAGTTAGAAAAATTAGGTCACAATTAATAAACCCACTATGTTGCAGACACAATTAGAAGTTAACTGAGACCGAATTTTTAAAGAAATTCAGAAATTAATTGTTTGTCAAATATCAGTGTGGACAGATGGCTCTGTAAAGCCCTCTTAAAGGCCCAAAATAAACTTTTGAGGTGCCTGTGAAGTGACTCCTACAATTTTAATTTGCCCAACTGACATATCATACTCTAAACAACATAATATACTGTATACTGAAATTTAGCAGCCCCAGCAGAAAGCTTTCCCAGGAAGTAAAAATAGTGATATCTGAGGTTAACTGTCTCCATTTAAATTGGCAAATCTGAATGGACTTTTTTAAATATACATATATCTGATTATTCACAGGTGGACTGTGGATATACATGACATATACAGTTAGCTCCATAATTTGCTGGACAAAGACACAATTTTTGTAGTTTTACCTCTGTACACCACCACAGTGGATGTGATTGAAGTGCAGACTTTCTGCTTTAATTCAAGGGATTTTAAGGATTCTTTTTTGCATTAACTGTTTAGGAATTATAGACATTTTTATACACAGTACCCCATTTTCAGAGTGTCAAAAATAACTGGATAAAGTAACATAATTTTAAATATAAGGGTGTTTTTAATACTTGGATGAAAATCCTTTGCAGTCAATGACTGTCTGAAGTCTGGAACCCATGGATATCACCAAATGCTGTGTTTCCTCCTTTGAGATGCTTTGCTAGGCCTTTGCTGCACCAGCCTTTGGTTACTGCATGTTTGTGGGTCTCTCTGCCTTCAGTTTTGTATTTAATAACTGAAAAGCATGCTCTATTGGGTCAGAATCAGGTGACTGACTTTGCCATTGAAGAATAGCCCATTTCTTCTCCTTGAGAAACTCTTGGGTTGCTTTTGCAGTATGCTTTGGGTCATTATCCATTTGCACTGTGATTTTATATCTGATCTGTTTTGCAGCATTTGGCTGAATCTGAGCAGAAAGTATAGCCCTGTACACTTCAGAATTCATCCTGCTGATTATATCAGCAGTCACATCATCAATAAACAGTAGTGCCCCAGTTCCACTGGCATCCATACATGCCCATGCCATAACATTACCTCCACCATGTTTGACCGATAATGTGTTATGTTTCGGATCCTGAGCTGTTTCTCTCCTCTACTCTCTTCTCTTACCATCATTCTGGTACAAGTTAATCTTGGTTTCATCTGTCCAAAGATTTTTTTTCCATAACTGTGCAGGCTCCTTTAGATATTTTCTGGCAAAGTCTAATCGGGCTTTCTTGTTCTTGAGTGCAACCAGTGGTTTGCACCTTGTTGTAAATTCTCTGTAGTTCCATTCATGAAGGTGTCTCTTGATTGTAGACTTTGACAGTGATACGTCTATCTCCATGAGAGTATTCTTGACTTGGTTAGATGTTCTTAAGAGGTTTTTCTTAATCATGGAAAGAATTCTGTCATCATCCACTTTAGTTGTCTTCTCTAAAGTGAAGGTCTTTCAGGCCTTTTGCTGTTTCTGAGCTGGTCAGTGGATTCCTCCTTTTTAAGAATGAACCAGATTCTTGATTTGGAAACTCCGAAAGTTTTTGCTGTCTCTCTGATAGCTTTATTTTGTTTTTTCAGCGTAATGATGGCCTCCCTCACTTGCACTGACATCTCTTTGGGCCTCGTAATTAAAATTACAGTGAAAAGCTATAAAATACAAATTCATTCAAACATTTTGAATCAACTTATTATGTCTGATATTATGTCTGATTCATTTGTTATGAAATAACAAGGGGACAGGCCTGATTTGTCCATGAAACGTCCTGAGAATGGGAGACTGTATCAAAATGTCCGTAATTCCTAAACAGTTAATGCTAAAAATCCTTAAAAAACCCTGAAATAAAGCTGAAAGTCTGCACTTCAATCACATGTTGGTTGTTTGATTTACACTGTTGTGGTGTACAGAGGCAAAACTACAAAAATTGTGTCTTTGTCCAACAAATTATCGAGCTAACTGTACATAGCAGATTCATGAACACGTTTAAAAAATAAATAAATAAAAAATTACATTACCCAAATGTGGACTGACTCACTGTTACACAACTCTCCACACACATTTACAATCTGCATGTTCCACAGCAATGCACTCATGCAGCTCTGCATCCTGTACCTCCACATCTTGACTGAAATCCAGAGCGTCTTCTCCTGCTCCGAGTAGTGTGTGCAGCACTCTCTGCTTCACCTGCTCCCACTGAACCAGCATGGACTCCCGATGGTACTCTTCAGCCAACAGGAACGTCTGAACAAATGATGGTGGGAAACAAGTCTCAGTCACATTCACAGCATTGAGGTTTGGACATTTTAATATTCTGCATCATTTTGACGCAGCAAGTTTGAGAGTTGTAGTCTTGGGCTTGCAAATTACTTTTGCACATGACAGAAAATGAGTTTACTGGGATATACCAGTAAACTCTATACCAGTACTGGGCTACAACAAGGCCCAGTAAAAGATCAACAGGGATTATTTTGAACTCTGAATGATGCAAGAATAAAAATGCAGTGCTAGAAAGCAGCAAAATAGGTTCCCTTTGTAGTACAAGTATTTTATTACACATTGAGAAGGTATATGCAAGGTGCACACAGGAACATATTAGATGTACATCAAGCAAAATGAGCCTACCTCTGGCACACATAGTCTCACACACACAAAACTAGATTTAGCTGCAGACCCCTGTCAAGATTGTACTACTCCACCAGGACTCAGTGGTGTCTATTTTAACCCTCCATAGAGACTTCAAAGTGAGATAATGGGAACGTGAGATAATTGAATCTCCAGCTTAGGGAGATGCAAATCTAGACTAAAGCCACCATTTACTGGGTTAACTTGGTCACTGCCTGGATATCAAAGCTTTAAACAATTATGAGTTTCAAAACTGCATCATGTTTAATTAAAAAACTAAAAAAAAACAAAAACTAAAAAAAATCAATAAGAATGAGTGTTGTCTTTCAATGGGACATTTTGAAAGTCCTGTACCTATAATTACCTAGATTTTCACCAAAAATGACATCATGTTATGTGTTTATGAAAAAATATATTAAATGCACTATTATTAGTGGTGGGGGAAAAAAACTGATACAGCATAATATTGCAATGTTTTGTGTGGTGATATTGTATTGATACAGGGACACCAAATATCAATATTTTATTAAATAAATTAAAATAAATTAAAATACTGGGAATACTACGAACACAAGGGCTCGTCTCATGCACCACCATCCTGAGATAACGTTAGCCGAGCAAACCTACAATTAAATCGGCTCAACCAAAAAACCATCCAACAGTGGACACACTTAGCTTGACAAAGCTACCTCCTAATTCAGAGCAAGCTAATGGCTCAGTCACACTAGAGTAAAAATAGGACGGCAACCTCCTTGCAAGTAGGAAAGAGAAAATAAATAAATAAATAAATAAATAAATAAATAAATAAATAAGTTGCTGCCTGGTGATTGCATTGAATTTTTCCCACATTCTAACTTTTTCTTATTAGATAAAACAGATGTTAACAAAGTTTAAATTTGAGGACATAATTTGCAGTTGAAAAAAGGTGATAAATTGCAAAATATGTTACTGCAATACTCCCACCTCTAACTATTATGAGACTTTTTTTCCAAATACCGTTGTGCATCAGTTTTAGTAATAAATACCTTGGAACGGTAAATAAAAAAATAAAAAACTTTAAAAAACCAACAACTTCAAATTTAAATCACATTCATGTCAAGTGGTTGCTGTGAGGCTGGACGACACAGATTAAATATGTAAGTCGATAGCCTGCATTTCTTGATTGATGTAAAAACTAAAGCTGTAAGATAAAAATCTGCAAGAACATCTAACATCCGCTTTCTTTTTAATCTTCAGTGCATTTGTTTTTTTCCACCCTTGCACACAAGTCCCTTTTCCTCTCTCAGGGAGCGGAGAGAGATAATGGGAACGGCAGCTAATTAAACGCGGGGCCTATTAGCTCTGCACATCAGGGAGGCCATTTCAAAACCATTCCCCAAAGGTTCACACCAGAAGGACTTTTAGATCACAGCGAGCAGAAATTACTAAAAATTTGGTTTTTAAGTGTTCAGTATTGTGATGTGCTGTGCTAATACCACTACACAGTGCAGTGTTGAAAACTAATGGTTTTGTAAATTTAAGTATATGGAAAACAAACAAACACTGCTTTCTGTGACTATAGTGACTAATTATGTCATCTTGTTCTTTAATTTTTCCATCTGAAGAATAAAAAGTATTGATAGGCCTGCAGATGTGGGTTCTGCAGGCCTGTCTTATTCTAGGAGTGCTTTTGAACTGGCTTCTTACACTGCAGGATTTAGATTCTATACTTTTTTTTGAGCGAAGAAGGAGTTAGACATTGGGCAGATACTGACCCTGCGGCGAGATTCCTCGATGGCAGACAGGAGGGCGTTGTCCCTCTCGTTCTTCAAGAAGCCCTGTGGACGAGGCAGAGACAGACACACGGAGAGATGTGGGGAGAAGAGGAGACACGGTGATGAAGACGGAGGGAGACAAGACAAACACAGAGAGACAGAAAGCAGGATATTAGCTTGACTGGTGTGGAAAGCATGAAACTGAGATAAACTGTATGCAGAGAGTCCTTGAGGGACAGATTTAGCAGGTGCATCGTCATTTACTATTCGGAAGACAATCTCGCATCCTAGTTTTTTGCCCTTCCAAGTCAGGATTAGGATCATCGCCATTTTATACAGACAGAGAGAAGCAGGCCATAGATGTGCCCATGCTTTTCACACACATTTTTGCTATGAGACAGCAGTCAGCATGGCCTCCATTTTGGTGCAAACTCAAGATGGCTGCCACTGCATACCCTTTCAGCGAGGATGGTGGCAATTTCATACACAAGCTCTGAATTATCAAGAGTGCTGGCAGTATTTAAACACCAGATGCAGAAAAGAACGCAACATCATTCATCAGAAGTAAAAGTCAGGAAACAGTGATGTGTACCTTGTGGAAATGGTGGCATTGCCGTTTGTGCCTCATCTCTAGCCTCTAAAAATCACAAGATATACCTTATTTACTTCACTAGTTGTGTTACTCCATGACACGTTTATTTTTCTGTTCAGGAATACACACTCTGGTGCAACTCTATCACATAAGTGAAGAAGAACAGAAGCAGAGCAGTATAAACATGTGTAGCCTTAAAATATGTGGACAACAGCAAAAGCCAGGCAGAAAATAGATGTAAATCTGCCGTAACTATGTATTATTTTGGCCGGATGAAAGCGCAGAATAAATGCAAAAAAAAATCCTTTTTAATGCTGTGAAAAATAATATGAAATGTGACAATAAAACGGAAATCATTGTCTTGTAATATAATTAAGAATCATATTAAATGACATCAGTAAATAAAACAAATAATACAAGTTACCAGATCTACATGCAGATGTCCTAAAACGGCCAACTCTGTTACAATATAAAATTAAGAAAACCAGCAAATTCTCCAAATAAATATCAATTATCACAACTGTGGCTGTCCTGTTCTTGTCACTCACTAACAGAAAATACACTGAAGGAAAGGTCAATTTCTTTATTTAAAGCATACAAGTAATGAAGAGAAAAACAGCAGTGAAAATTACCCGTTTAAATTTTTCTTTATCACTGCAAGAAAATTTCACGGTGCAAGATTCAATGCTCTTGCTTGGTTTGGCTTACATTAATAGTCAGCTTTGTTGACTTACTGGTCAGTACACCAGCTAGTGGCTGCTGTCTGATCTACAGTTAAGTACCGTCACTCCTTACTGCACAAGGTAGCCTTGAGTTATGCTGTTTTTTATAGATTTATATAACCATAGGGCATGCAGCCCTGACATAATAGCCTCTTAGGCTGGAGGAAGATTGTTCCCTCTGTCAAATAATGGCATAATAATTTACTGATGACATTTTGTCTGTCTTTGCATCTGAAGCATGCAGGATAATTTAGCTTAAAAACAGGCACCTGATTAGAGACATAACTAGTTGTCAAAGCCGACTAGAGTTTATTCTGTTCTAAAGGGATATGAGTGCCCTTGACTTCCCTCCTGTCATCTCATGTGTTTCCATATTCCCGTGCCTACTTCAGTCCAATTTCTACCTCTTCCTTTCTTTCCAAGCTCTCAGACGTCACCTCTGCCTGTCACTGAATTCCTTTCCTCTTTCTTGTTTGCTCTCATCTCTCTGTGCTGACAAATGGCTGGCAATTGCACGCATAAAGGTTCACTGTTAGAATGTATAACTTTCTGAAAAATATCAATAACAAAATACCATCAAGTAACTCAAAAATAATGCACTGAAAGCTTTTCATACTTTAGTAAACTTATTCTTAAGAAGTTTGTGAAAAAATACACATGAACTTGCTGGGTGGAAAATCTTACCTTCAAGATTTTTTTTTAACTAGATCACCAAAAGAAAGACATACTGAAAAAATGATCAGTAGTATTTTTACATGCTGGTTTACCTTTATATCTTTATGGGTAAGCCTTTTTTTAAGAATTATGTGTTAAGCCAAGGCATGCACTTGTCTGTCTTTCTCAGTCCTGATACCGATGCAGATCCCCACTGAAGAAAAGAACATTTTAAAGGCGTATTAGGTATTTGTGTAAAATATTCTGTCGGTTTTTTGTTTTTAAACAAAACATAAACCCTATATAGCTATAGAGGTATACAGTACTATTCAATAGCACAATAATCCCCATACCACAGTGTTGTTTGTTCTCTTCGACACACATACCAGTAATTTCTTGCGGCTTTTTCATGGTTTTGCGTTGGTCCTATGCAGACCTTGCGGGCAGCTTTGCAGACCAGCGTTTACATGTTGTAGCTGTTTACTGTCACCAGGGGGCAGTGTCACAAACGACCGGTCTGTGGGCTACTCTTGCTTGTGAAGAGAAGAACGAAGTGTCCACTGCTGCCACTCTGTTCTTTTCATGTTCTTTTTTTTAATCTTTGATGTTGTGTTGTACTTCTCCTGTTTGTGGTGAGCTTCGCTGTCACTCCCTTTCCTGTTCCAGCCCACTTTTCAACCAATCAACATTCGGACTATGCACAGCATCATCCACTATGAGCTATGTGCTGTTGGTTTTTTGGAGAACTGTTCGCAAAACATGTTTGTGTAGGTTCCATAGCCCTCTGCGTGGGCTTTGCGTAGTTATTTGCCTATGTACATAAACACGGTACTATAAATCCGCCATTAGTTTTTGGATTCTTAGATAAAACAAGAAATTTAACATCACTTAAATCTTGGGTTTTCACCATTTCCTGGACAGTAAACTTTCAGTGTATTGCAAACCTAGCAGCTCTTTAGACCCAAACTGACCCCTTAGTGAACATAAGGGAATTTTTTTTAAAATGTTTTTCGAACATAAACTACAACTTAGCTAATGCATGAAATAACTTAGCATAACATAGAATTTAATTGGTAGCTGGGATAGGCTCCAGCCCCCACCCGCGACCCTGAATAGGATAAGCAGAAGAAAATGGATGGATGGATGGATGAATACAGCAACCCACTGTCACAGATACCTGATCCAGCAATTTCAATAGATACTGTATGATAATTCATATAGATACTGGACTGGCGCATCTCTATTTTAGTCCAACTCCCACTGCCACTGCAGTTTCTGGACTGGCAAACAGAATATTAAGCATTATATTAAAAAGTATAGCTGGAGCAGTATTGACATCTTTTGGGTTTCATTTTGCTTTAGTCCTGATGAGGCACTCTACAGTCTGTCAAACAAAATCTTTATAACTAGCATATTTTCTATCTCAAAAACAACTTAAACTACTTCTATTGTGACATCTTCAAAACTGCAAAAGAAGAGTCCCCATCACAAAAGATGATGTCAAAGTGCAATACCACAAAAAATATCCATGCAGAGGACAGTCCAGAAAATAGGACAGAAGTGTGTTCTGCTGCAGCACAGATGCTGCAGGTGTATGAGTTTACATGAAAAATAACAAGTGGCTAATTTGGTTTTGTGCTGTTCTTCAATTTTATAGACTTTATCTTGCTAAACCATAGTGGATTGCTGCTTGTTTGCTCCAAAATGGGTCAGTAATGTGTCACTGAATTTAAGCAACAGCATTCATTCAGGTCACTAAGTAACAGAAAAAGACACAATGTGCTTCCTTACATTGTGGCATGAAAACCAAAGTATTTATTATAGAGTATCTATTGCTTGTTACATATTTTTGTATAAAAAGACAAAAGAAAGAAATAAAGAAACACAAATTTTCGATATTTACACAGCTGACAACCAAGTTAAAGTTAAACTTATATATAACACTATTAGTCTGTATTAATTAAGAAACAAAAAAAGAAATAAGCTCCTCCAACCTAGCCCATTTATACCAATGGTCCATTCCTCCTACCCTTAGCTTCTCTCTTCCTGCTCTGTCCCTCTCTCTTTCTTTCCCCATCTCACTTTCCCAGGAGAGGCTGAGAATAGGTCTATATTTAAGCACTCAAACCAAAGAAGAGCTCGGGTCAACACTCACAGGAGAGCTGCACTGGAAAAATGAATAGAATAGAATAGAATAGCATAGAATAGAATACAATAGAAAAGGGGACTTGTGGGATATATCTACTCTAATAGATCAGGAGGCTGCATAAAAATGTATTAGTCACTGCGATGACTCCAACTGTTCTCGTAAATTGGAGAAAGGGAGATGAGACTGACATCCTTTCCAGAAACAGACAGGAGGTGGGGGCTGGAGGGGTGGGGGAGGGGGACTCTTTCATAAAGCATCTAAATGCTGGTACATTGGTATATTGGGCAAGACTTGAATATGCTTCTGGGGAGTTGCCTCAGCATTTTTGCTTCAACAGGTGGCAAACATTTTTCACTGCGGTCATTTTGTTGCCTGTTGCCAGCCACGCATGCACCGCCAACAACTTGCCTATACATTATTTTTTGTGCCAAATGCAAATTGACAATTTAGCTAACAGCTGAGGCCAACATTCCCATTTATCTGACATGCAAATGCTTTCTGTCTTTTTGGCTTTCGCTGATAAATAGTAAAATTAAATATTAATGTAATTGCTGTTGGATATCTCAAAAAAAAGGAAATGGATCACAAATGTCGTTGTCTTTTTTTAACTGCTACAAACTGCTTATATTGTTTTTCCCTTTCATGTTTCAATGGAGAAGTTGGCCAGCTTTACTTAGCTACTTCTAAAAAGATTTTAAAGCTTTATCACAGGCAGCCACAGCATCATTGTCACAAATCACCTCTGTATAATTCTGATCAGCACTAGACAGTCAAAAAATCTGGCATGTTGTTCAGTCCCAGACAGCAGTATTTCACACTGACTAAATGCTGCCAATGCTTCAATTCCTCCTTGCATTCATTCCCAAATGGTAAAAATAAACATAAAATAGAGAAAGGCATTTAAAAAGCAATGCTGAAACATTTAGATAGAAGGAAGAAAAAAGGCATTTTAATAAATGCAAGCTTATCGCATTCAATGATGAACTCAACACTGGGCTACTGGCATATCAAAAAAATGCAAGTTTCTTTTGCCCCACCCCTGTATTGTGTATCCTGAGAGATCTGCAACCCGCTGTGAACACCCACAGCCTACTGGCCAGACAGCCCAGAAGCTTCTACAGGAAGAGGAGCACTCCCACAGAAAATTATTTAATAACGGCTGATAAATCAGGAAATACTCTGGGTTAAAGTGGGTAGGAAGGTAAAACCAAGGACAAGTCTGCCTTCAAAAATAAATACAAATGATTCAAGTTTCATTCTTTGTCTGTGGACATATGAAAGATCAGTGCACATCGGACTCTAAAAATACAACTGATTGTAGGCCAAAAAGCAAGCATGATTATATTTTAGGATATCACATAAATCTGATCTTTAAAAATGTGTCTTCAAACTTGTACACATGCTAATTCTGTGTGCTGGCATACAGGCCCCATTTCCACTGGCCTTGATAGTCACGCTGTCTATGCTTAAATGTAATCTTATTTTATACTCACTGAAGTCAGAGCATCCGAATTTTCACTCTTTTGACCCAGCATCATGCTTATAACACCAAGAAAAACACTATACAAAGAGATACGTGATTTCTAGGAATCTTAGAGGTTATAGAAGGGCATCGTCAAAGAGCGATTAAAGGGAAAAAAGCCTTGCTCATTGTGCAAGTCATCATAAAAGTAAAAGTAGAACCATTTGGCAAGAGAAAATGAGCCGACCACTGCCTGAGTGTGTGTGTGTGCGTATATGTAAGAGAAACCCCACCCTTTCACTCTTTCACTTCCTGTGTGGCGAAAAATAGATAAAGAAAATGGATAACATAAATATGTAACATGCAAGTGTAAATTCATTTAGGAGAGTTATGTTTGCATCTTCTCATTCACAATTAATTTACACGAGCATCTCCATTATCAATATATAGCTGCACACAATGTGACATACCAGAGAAGAGATGAATAAAGACAGACAGGTAACAAAAAAGTGTGACACATAAAGCACATGCCTGTCTATGAGTGAGTATATGTGTGTGTGTGTGTGTGTGTGTGTGTGTACCCGTGTGTATATGCAATACTCACTCATGCTGAGAGCCTTTCTGCCTGCCTGGCAGACAGACAGACAGATGAGAGGCCAGGATGAGGCAAGAAAAAGTAAAAAACTGTTTTTCATTTCTTTGTCTGCGCCTAGGTATCTGGGCTCTGAGAGCCCAGGACATCTGCATCGCCCCTTCGCCTCTCCATCCCACTGTGTCACTGTGCCAGGGCAGCACCAGTGGCCGCCATGCTGGGGCGTGTTCCCTGTGCCCTGTCGAGCCGGCATGGCGGTCCGCTTGCAGCCTTTCCCCATTCAAAGCAGGCCAGTGACTCTTGTGTGTGAGCTGGAGAACTGAGTGAAAGTGCCACATCAAGACTCGCTGGAGGTTGTTTTATTGTCGGAGGGCCGTACCAACTGAGCGTTCAGACACAGGGGGAACCCACGAGAAGGAACTATGGATTCATATAGAATATCAGTTCCTGCCATCAGCTGACACCCCCCCCCCCCCCCCCCCC
>VUQI01014658.1:3067-16686 GCA_015106735.1 Paratilapia polleni
CACATCATCTCCTCTCTATCCATCCGGCAACCTTTATTATTTTATCTTCCTTGGATCACTCTAGTCCTCCATTATCTCTGCCTCTTTTTTCCCCCCCCCAACTTGTCTTTTGCGCTGACCTCACTACAGCATTGCAGTCAAGGAGAAGATGCATTTCTCTCTTCCTACCTGCAAGGTATATATCTCGCACCCAAAGGTTTGATCTTCACATGGTCGAACGGATTTTCCCCGCAAGACAAACAAACACTCACACCTGTGATCTGCAAATCATTTAAGCACCACATGTGGCACAAAAAATACAGTATGTGAATATTAAACTGTTTATTGCCCGTCGTTGTGTGTTTTTAAATGTGTTGTAATAATAGGTAGCAAAACCCTGGGATTTTTACATACAGATTAAGAAAAATAATGATCCAAGGTGTTAGATACATGCCCTCCACATTCAGTTGTTTGCAGTGTTATATGGACAAATCATGTCATCATTTGTCTGTCCCACCTGCATAAACACTTCATTTGTATGACACCGTATAGACTGCAGGTGTTCATATGCTGGTCTGATAAGCAACACTAATAAATAGGATTAAAAGAACAGTAAATTACTGATGTAACATTTTTTATTGGGAAGACTATAAATGTACAAAACTGTAATTACTGTTTTATTTGTAATCAGAAGTCAATTAATATGCATACAAAACAACCACAAACATTATCAAGGCTGCTAGTGTCATACTTTATACAAATACAACTGTACCATCAGCATATCAAAATGAAACATTTTCTTCATTTTGGTGATCGGGCATGCTAAAATGTCTAAAGCATATGGCACAGTGTTAATAAGCTTCACTTGAGGACTCCCCAGTGCAAATTGTGCATTATATATTTTTTATTATATACAGAAAATAGTTCTTCCTTTGTGATGACCTGTTTTCTTCTTTCCCTCAGTAGCAGAAATATAATTAACAGACTGAGACTGGTTGAGACACTATGCACCATATTGAACTATACTATTTAATGCAAAAGGCCCCAGGGTCATTGTAACAGTGAATATACATTAAATTTGGTTTTGGCTAGAAATGTTTAGTGCAGCCTTGACAATGATTTTTTTTTTCACTGTGTTATCATGAATACAGTCATTGGTTATCCATGCACACATTGTACATTGCCCAGTTAGAAGTAAGTCAAGCTTATGAAAATTTCACAATACACAACATTAATAACTGAATGAGTCATAATATGCAAGGCACCTGTGGTTAGTCAGAGGCACAGAAGCAACTCTCAATTTGTCTGTCTCGATCAAAGACCATAATTAAGCTAACCTATGCCACTGTGTAGAGTTGGTCCATTTCTATTTTAAGCACACTTCTGTATTCCTAAGCTAGGTATCTATCCTATGCCAGGGCATAGGTTAGCTTAAAGCCTACAATTAAGAAACAGCTTAATTGTAGCTCAAAAAGACAGTCTAGACATCTTATAATGTTGACAATGTCTCACGTCGGCACTCAAAAAGATGACTGACATGCAACCATGTTTCAAAGTTTTGATGCAGGGGAGACCTTTATGCCATGTTGAGACATCATTGTTCTGTGCTTTGGAACTGCATCCTTTAAAACTGCAAGCGAACACATGCAAACTTTGTAAAAGTAACCACACACAGGCTGAACATCCTACTTGTGATGCCATCTAGCAGTTGCTGCATGCTCCGGCCACACCCTGTGAAGTGCAGGACTTCACGATGCACAACAGTGCAACGCTACATCACAGTTGGTTGTGTTCACAAGTGCAACGGACCACGCCGGACCACACCCAACAGCTATTGTTGGCTGTGGTCAGTGGTGCAACAGACTTGAACCTTTCAACCCATAGAGGTCAGTGCAACAATTTTGACTCCATACATAATTTAGTGTGGAGTTTGTCATTAACAATCTAGGAGGCACCTTTACAGCACAAAACTGTGCCAGTGGTGAACAATTCTCCAACTTGCTGGTACATCCAGAAACATCATTCTTATCATTTGAATGTTACGTGTCACTGATTTCCTGACCATGCAGACACATGCTTAAGATTAGGAATCAAAGCATTACCTAGTAGTTTTTGTATTATTGCCAAGATAACCTAAGAATGTCTAATGTTTTATAAATGCCTTTCTTTAGGTAAAAAGCCACATCACCGCTTAAAAATAACTTGCCTCAAGCTAACCCAAAGTCTTTCTGTCCAAGGTACTTATGAATTTTCCAATACATCTTTAGATGTCCTGCAAACAAACTAACTAAAAGGGACAAAATCAAAATCGGCATAGAGAGAGTAAAAAGCTGTTCAGGGACCTACAACCAAAAATACTTACAGATAACGTACAGAGTGACTCAAAAAAACAATGTTTCTTGGCTCACAAAGCAGATGGAGGAGAGATGAAGGAAACCCCCATTGGAAAGCAGATAATGTTACAGCTAATGCTCTAGAGTCAACTAAAGAGCCTTGTAGGACAAACATTGTGAGGAAAGCCAAACACATGGGGATCATTTACAAAGCATTTCACTCTATTCAGCACAGTAGAACATAGCTGTGGATTTCACACTACTTCCATTTGAGGGAGTTGTTTTTACTAGATCAAATTATCACTTAACTATCCAATGTCACCTGTCTTTGGACGGATTGACACAACAGAAAGTAAATGTCGTAAACTCTGTCATATCTCAAACAAAAAGTGTGCTATTCTAAATTGATCCACTCGATTTACTAAACACATCTTTGGCATTCAGGGAACCCTTTTTGTTCAGCCAGTGAAGTGCATGATCAACAAATAGCTCAAATTATGCATATAAGAAGAAACCATTGCATCATGAGAATATTCTTTATGACTTCTGAAAGAGGTAGCAGACAAATTGAGAGTTGCTTCTGTGCCTCTGAAAATCTGTAGGTGGCGTGAATCATCCAGAGATTTTCAGCATTCTTTGTACCCTGTGCTCACAGGGTGTTACTGATTCAGCTTCCAGGACTGGATTTTAAAGCTGCATTAAGTAATTTTTTGACCACTAGGGGGCAGAAAGACTCCAAAAACAAGTTCACAACAGTTAGCATCTAGCTTATCAAGGTGTTATGGCTAACATGTTAGCAAACAGTTGCCTACTCACATATCCAGCAGAAACAGAGCAACACGGACATCCCTTTGGTCTCCTTTATCTGGCCACCTGTTGAATGTAATTCCAATATTCACTGGCGTTTTAGCCCTTGTTTGCTCTTCCAACTCATTTAAAAGAAAAAGGGTATCTTTCTTTTGCTAAATGTCCAACTTCCCTTACCAGTTCCTTCAGCTTTTTCGCACTGGGCAGTTAGCTTCTGTACTGGGAGCGACTGCCCACACTCATTCGAGCCAACATTGTTTTGGTTTTGTTGCTTATAGAAACCAAAACAACTAGCCAAAAGCTGAGTAGAGCTTCAAAGTGGGATGTTGATTCTCAGTGGTACAACAGCGCTACCAATTCCATCAGTGGGAGGGAGTCACAAGATTCAATGATATAAAAATATTGCTTAATGCATCTTTAAATCAAGTCAAAGTGCAGGTTTTTGTTCCATCTGAGGACTAGACCAGGCGAATTCTTTGGTTATTTTGGTGCTTTTACAGTTGACTGAAATGACTTGGTGCAGTATTGGTTGGAAGGAAAATCTCTATCATAGTTTCACATCGTCAATCAGCTGAAATTTTGGTATAATGTGGCTCACATCATCTCTGTTGCTTTGGTGCAGTCACTAATTTGGAGGATGTCGCTTTATGCACAGACAATGAACACATGAGCCAATTTTAAGTCCTTTAACTTACATGGGGCAAGAAACACACACACACACACACACACACACACAAAAGGCCACTGGAGCAGAAAGAAGGTTAGGCCATGTCCTTGTTGAGGACTGATTTGGGTTAATGAAGGCAGCAGGGCAATCACAGTCTTCATTGTTAATTTCTTTTTTTTTCTGCAAAGTCATTTTTAAATTGCAAACATACATGTCCAGATTTCACAGGCTAAAGCACGTTGACTCTTCACTTTTCTAATTGAGCATCCTAGCGTGACATCTGGATTGTGTTCACTGGGTGGAAAATTCCACTTTTGCAATCAATTAATCACACAGAGATGATGTGGAGCACGTATTTCACACCGATTTTACAGAAAGTCTCCATGGCATGTCTCCACTGCTAATCAAACTAAAAGCTCATCTGTTCAACTCTCCACCGCAAGCCGTTATAACACAAAATACGACGTCTGCCAGTCAAAACAAATTGAATTAACTTTTTTTGTAATTAAAAAAAAAATCACTGTCTTGGAGTTCAGAGTCATTAACTCCCCTTTTGATTCTTCCTCCACACCTGCTTGCTCACCATCCTTTCATCTTCCGCACCTCTGCTCTCCTCTCATTCCTACTCCCCTCTCCTCCTTCTGTCCTATTGGTCTGTGGCCAACAGCATCAAGCATGATCTATCAGTAGCTAGACTATTAGGTAGCATTAACACAGGAACCTCTCTGAATTTACCATAATGCATAGTAAAGCCTGCTATCGACTGTGCAATTAGGTTATCCTTTAACTAATGGTGGGCATGGAGGATCAGAGTGAGGAGAGCAGGGAGGAAGAAAAGACAGGGGAGGCAGGGAAGACTGTGGGGGATTGTGGAACAGAGGAGAGCACTGGGACAAGCCTTGAGGAGGGTGGTCTCTGTAGGGATGCCGTCCACTGATCCATACGAAACAACATGTACTGTACAAAAAAACTCCAGCTCATCAGACACAAAACCAGAAGACACTACCATCACACATAAAATCCACGTCTTACCTTCCAATCATGGTAGAGTGCTGCTGGACAGCTGCCTCCAGCAGCCTCTCCAAAATCGTCCATTCTCCCATGGCAATGGAGAGGTGGCAGAACGGTCAGAAGAAACAGGACTTGGGGAGCTGACCCCCTTTCCTCCAGGGGACTTCTTCTCCTTCCTCCCAGGACCAGCCTGTGCTCTTGTGGACCAGCAGAGGGTACAGTCAACCCCTGTCACACCTCACCTCCCTTTTGACCTCTACACATTGACCTGGCCGCTTATGAGTTCGTCTCTGTGTATGTGAGTGAGTGTCTTCTGCTGGGCCTGTCCCGCTGTGCTCCTCTTCCAGGTGCAGGAGAGGTGCTGAGCTGATTGCCTCCCCCCCTCCACCTTCTCTTTCCCTTAATCTCTCCCCCTCCCCTGTGCAGTGATGCTTATCCTCCCCCTGCCGCACCACTCTGCTCTGCGCTACAGCATATGCTATAGCTCACTGACTGACAGCCATGATCACCTTCTGTTTTCCACTTGCCTCTGTTCTCATTCTCCTCTCCTTCTTCTGTCCCTGCCTTTGTCCTCCACCTTACCTCCAGGGCACTCTTTGTACTTCAGCTGCACTCACTGCCATCGGTGCTCCTCTGCGCTCGTCCTTGCATTGTGTAGGAGCTTTGCCTTTGCTGCACCCTTGCTGCTCCAACCTAAACACACACACTACATACAGCTGATCCTCCTTGGCTCACCTCAGCAAACAGCACTGTAAACACACACACACACACACTTGCACTCGATGACAGACCTGAATCCCACTCTCCCACTTCCTACTGTGGACTGCAGATCCACGCCAGCACACAAAGCTCCTGCCTGCTGAATGTCATTTCATGACTGGAGGAATGGTTGCTCCCACAGCTCTGAGTGCTACAAGGACCCATAAAAACCTGCATACACACACAGTCGCACTCAGAGACGCACACGCAAACACGCTGCCACCCAGCCCCTCAGTAATAAATCAGCTGCCTTGCTGCATCCAAGTGAGGCTGAACCAAGGCAATGCGCTGCAGATCTGGTGTCCTGTGTTGTCCCCCCTGGCTAATTTCAGCACAGTCCAACTCCAAGAGTCATGTCTTGCAGGGATGAAAAGCTGTCCTGTGAAGCCTATTTCTGGGCTCCATCATCTTGCATCCCCTCTGCCTCTCTCCTTCCTGCTCTCCTTCACCTCCACTCTCTTTCCTTTCCCTCCCTTTCCCTCTTTTCTTCACGTTTGTGTGCACTCACTGCCAACTACTTCTGTCTCAGCATTCAGCCCCCATCTCTGCTCTGTGCTCTCCCCTCTCTGTGTGTGTCTCGGTCTCGTTCATCGCTCTATCTCTGTCACACTCCGTGAGCATGCAACACCCCTCCTCCTCCTTTCATAGATCTGCTCTCTCTCATCCCTCCTTCTCTCCCTCCCTCCTTCCCTGCCTCCTCTGGTAAATGTGCTTGAATTGCTACTCTGATCGCTGCTTCACTTGTGCTTGCAAGAATGCCTCCCACCGTACTGCTGTGTCTGTTCCTGCCTGATGTTGCACAGAAAAGACGGATTTGTGATCTAACTGTGCCTCCTGCCCTGTGTTCACTGCAGTCCTTTGTTCCAGTCTGGAAGCTCGGTGGTGTTTCCCGTACACTTCAAATGCTCTCTTCCTGTTTTTCTTTCCCCTCTCATCATCTAACCTCATGATTCCAGGAGGAGGATTACAGGAGAATTGTAGCTCTGCTCCACCCCATCCCCCATCTATCCCCTCCCTTTCTCCATCTTACTGTATTGGGGATGACAACACACCTATTTTACCCTGACCTAACCTTCATGCCCTTTTCTTATTTCCCCTTCTCATCTTCTCTCTCTGTTCCTCATCTGTCTGTTTCCCCTCTCCTAAATTAGAGCCCATATGCACCGTCTCCCTCACAGGAGAGATGAGCACAGTTTTGTACTTAGCTGTGACATTGAAAGCCACGTTCATTAGATTTAAATTAAGGTGGCGTAGAAATGTGACCATCTCTATTCATTACACACATGGATAAAGGGCAGATTCATGCAGTTATTGCGCAAACACACCTATACACTGCAAAAAATGCTTGTTTTCATCTTCATCTAAAAAAAATCAATAAAGAGGAAAAATAAAGAATCACATTTTTTTTTTCCCATCTGGAAGACTAAGTCAAGTTTTGCAGAAGTAAACGGTGCGGTGGCCTGACATGAGACCAGCACGCCAGAATGGAAGTCATGGCTTGAGGTGACAAGTTTGAGTCTTTTGCACCATGCTTCCTTTTAGTTATGCTTCTTTGATTTTGGATTACATGCTTTTCATCTGACAGCTCATTTGTTGCAGAATAAGGTGCATGCCTTTGAGGAGCTTCAGGGAAATTTGATAGCACCTTCTGAAATTCAGCGTGCTGATGTAGTTTTCAAACGTGAGCAAATGGCAGTGACGTGAGCATATTCAAATATTCAAAATCACAGCCCTTGCACAACAACCTCTACAGTGTGTTACAGATCAATCTGTCTTGTGTGTGTGGATACACATCCCTCTGTATGTGTATGTATATGAAAAAGAGAAAGACTGAGTGGGGGAGACAGAGAGCAATAGAGAATTTGTTAATTCAGCATCTTCAGTAGGGGGAGACTTGGGGTCTTTCCCTTACCAAGGACATGCAGCGTAGGAGTGCTGTTGAGGAGAGAAAGGGGAGGAGAGGCAGGCGGTGGAGTGTGATGGCTCAAGTTTAGTGAGGCGCGGGTCGCAAGCAGAGCAGCTGACGGGCTGGCATCAGCCGGTCAGCTGCTCTGTGAAGAGACTTCAGAACTGCATGGCACATGAATGAGAGCAGGGCGCAGGTGTGTCTTCTCTTTAGTGACCTAGAACAGCCAGCTCAAGCAGGCATAAACTCACATACTGTACTCACACACTAATAATGCATTGCCATTTATACTTACATCCACTATAACACAAATGTAAGTCACATGTGTGAATAGTGTAGGGTTTCTTCTGTAGTGCTTAATTAATACATGCGAAAGAAAAGCTTACATCTGTAGGGTTCTGACATTTTAAAACATATTTATTTTCTGCTTCATCTCATGTTTGAGCTAATAAAGATGTCAATGCATGCCCTTACACAGTGCACATATCTTTAAGCCCATGTAATGTTTACAGGAGTTATGTAAGAATGACATTATCCTAACAACAAGGACACTGGACAGACATACAATGGAGACCAGAAGAGCTTATCAGTCAATGGGAATATGATTATAAAGCATCTTGATCTGGCATTTAAATGACTGCAGGTTAAAAGCAGACCCCAGCACTGAGATATACTGTGTATATACATACTGTATGTCATAGTGGCTTATTTCTGTCTTCTATTAAAAGAGTCAGAATTAACCAGGGAGCATACAGTGTATTACAGCACAAATTTGAGCACAAATTAATGCAGTGTAATTAAGTCATGAGTCCTTCATATCAGCATTTTCATTCATATGTCTGTCTTTGGGTGGAGTAAATAAATCAAGTCACCTTGTATGTTGCCTCAGGGCTTCATCCTTCAGGACAGCAGCTGTCTGATGAGCTGCAGGTCATGAGTAATCCAATAAAAGCTACACTGGGTCCTGTAAACATCACAGCCTGATACCAATTTTAAAAAGTGTCTGACATAATAGCTAACAAGTTAGACTTCCACTCTCACAGCTACAAACTGCTACCCTCAACTGTGATTTCATTTTGTCACAAAAGCACTTAATGCCAGTTGGCTAGATGTTAAATGGTTGCCAGCAAAACCTGGCATTAATAGAGCGAATATAAGACTGTACATGTGCACATTGCAGTGATGTTTAAAAATAGTCTGCCCTGAACAAAAAGAGATGCCATTCTTTCAACACCAACAGCATTGCTTGGTACTGCCAGGAGTTATATAGAATCGTTACACAATTCTCTTTAGACAATGTAGATGTTCTACACAAAACAAACAAACAAACAAAAATGCTCCGAAGTTTACTTAAAAATTCTAGGCAACAAATAAATTCTTGTTATTCTCATTCAGGAAATTCTCAAGTAAAGTTTGCTCAATAGTAAGAACTATTTTTTTTAACAGAAATACTCAAGTAAATATCAGTGTCAATTTTCTTCCGTAACACTCTGAGATCTAACTCATCATAAGTGGTAACCCTAACCCTAATCCTATATTCTGGAGAAGATCAAAACCTATTTATAAACTTACTTATTTGAGGGGAAAAAATTAGAATAATTTTTTATGTCAGTTAAATGATTATTTTCTTTGTCCTCTCATTGCCAAGACCTGGGAGAACAATTTAATAAAAACTAAAATTCATATTCTAATTGCCTAGGGTTAGAGTTAGGGTTGGGGCCATCCCCCACAATGTGTTAGATCTACAGGACACACACAGTTTGATAGTAATTTCACACGCACTACACTGGCATCTAATCACAAAACAATTATTTAAAAAAAAATTTTTTTTGAGTTTATTTATTTCACTTTTCTCTCTTTATTAGAATGAAAATTTATATAATATTTCATCTATCCCTACCACAGTTAAAATTAAGGTTTGCTGGGTTTTTTTTTGGTTTTTTTCGAAGTTCTGTACTGAGTAATTGCGCAAACAGTCCACGTTAAATAATTAATTAAGAAAGCTGATAGCTGGACGTCTTTGCGTGTAATTTCAGCATCAAACTGCCCCGGACCAAACATAACTGAGATTATCTTAAAAATTTCCTAGTGGTGAAATTTTCACCGTGATGTAAGCACGTCCTCTAGTGGGCTTAAAAACACACCATGCCTCTTTGATTCTTATGTTTCCGCCTTTAGCTCGATGTTTTTCTATAATGCCCCCCAACCTAGGAAATAAAAGCCACCATCAAAAATAAAAATCCACTTACTCAAATTTATCAATGCGTTGCTCTGCCACAGGGGCAGTCTGGTTTCTCATTGTGTGTTTTTGCTCCACCGGTAGAGGTCAGCACAACAATGTGCCTGACGTGTCAAACCATAAAGAATGGTAACTTTGTCTCTGAAGAAGAGTAGTCCGAGGTGGCTCGGTGCTTTACATGTCAGAGTAGGAGAGTAATACTAACTTGGCCGCGGTAGTTAGCGAGTTGGCTAAAAGTGACTTGGAGTTTGAAGGACTAATTGTTGAGCACAAAACCTCCTCAAGTGGGCCACAAGAGGGGTTGTTAATCGTTACTGATCCCGGACCTTTGATAACTGACAGCAGCTGGTTAGTTAGCATTAGCTGGCTAGCTTGGGAGCTCCCGAAAAGTAACGTCAGGGTTTGTTTAATGCAGTCATGTCTTCGGCCGGAGACTTCGGAAACCCCTTAAGAAAATTTAAACTGGTCTTTCTCGGGGAACAGAGTGGTAAGTCAGTTTTACATTATGTGGGATATGGAATTTAAATTATGCTCTGTCGGACGTGTAGCTAACACCAGAGTTTGATGGGTGATTAACGTCAACCAGTTAGCTAGCTAATGTTAGCTGCGGATCGTCAACACTTGGCAGTGATCGCATTGCGACACACTAACTTGTTACGGACTGTTTGGCCGTCATGACCTAATAAAAATGTGATTCATTTTCTTCCAAATGAGTCATGTCTGTGGAAATGGACTTTTAGCTCACTTGTGTGGCGAGATATGATTACACATCATTAGCAGGCATTGGTCACAACGAACAAGTGTCATTTAAATGGTGAGACAGAGTGCTAAAAGTACCAGCGTTATTTTGTATCATTTTGTAATTGAAGGTTAACTACAGATGTGTTCCTCTGTGTTCAGAAGATGTTCACAGTATTATAGTGATTATAAGATCAGATTTTTCTACCCTGAAGCTACTTCCAAAATTACCCACACCTACCCAGCAGCATTCCTGCGCCCCCCTACTATTTTTCCCTCTTTCCAGCCAAAGTATCCACGGAGTGGATTTCGGGTTCGTGTAGGGGATATGTCATGTGTCAGGCAGACCTGTGTGGTTGTTGGTTATGTAGTCCACAGTGTAAACAGATTTTTGGTTTTTGTCGTAGAATTGGGATTATTGGTCATACTTATTTGTTTCATATTGCTTTACTAAAACAATATGAAACTAGTACTCTCTGTGAAGAGTAGCTTGGATCAAGCTTGAAATCAAATAGCTACTGAAGGACGATGGGGAAGACAAAAGAAGTCCATCGTCCAAGCTGAGATTTTGCCATTTATTCATCCTTTGCAAGCAAGAAAATAACAAAGAAATCGTGTCTTCTCCTGCCTCTATTGCTGTGATATGAAAATAATAATAGTTAACCCAAACTGTCTAAATAACAAGCTAAATTAATGAGAAAAAACTAAGCAAACTAGAGAAATAACTAGCAAAAATGTTAAAAATGACTTTGCATTAAGCAGATATTTAGAAAAAGGAAATGCTTATGACAAGTAAATAAAACACAAATGAAGAAGAAAATAGCCCAAAACCCATGTTTCAATCGCACTGTACCATAGGCTGTATATAAAAAATACAAATCCCTTTTGGATCATTTTTGTGTTTGGTGAAGAGTTCAGACTCTGATGTGGTGACTGAAACTATTAAAACAGTGAGTGTTATGACATTAATGAAGTAACTGTAGTAAATGTTTTTGCCTGTAATATGATCCTTTAGTTCCACCAAGACAAGATAAGACAGCCAGAAGCTCACTGTGTTTATCAGACAGTCGGTGATCAGCTGTGGCTCCTTTAAGCCTTGTAAACAGCAGTGTTAGCTTTAGCCGTGTCACCATCACTTGATGGACGTTGTAACTGATAATGTAACTCAAGCTCAGCAGAAACGGTCTGAGGCTGGGGAACACTATGTAAATGCTCAGAGCTGCTGTGTGACTGTCACTGACATGCAAAAAGGGATGTTTGTCTAGGAAATATGAGCAAGATTGGAGAAAAAAAATGAAGCATTGTACAGATGTGAAATTTAGATACTATAGAATTGTGTGTTAATTAACATTACAGAGTTTCAGTATAAATGTGCACACAAATTCTTCGTTGTGGATCAGATCAGCCCTGGATACACCAAGGGGGAGAAAAAAAGAAAGAAGTACAGGAATAAATGGCAACCTCTGTTCACAGCCCTGTTTGTATCTCAACTTTCCTCAACCCTCTGACTCCTGAAATACTTAAAACAGCTGTGCACTACACCCTTATTGGACAAGAGGTTTGCAGAGAGCAGTGGGAGCTGCATGACATGAAGCTGCTGGCTTTAGTCTGTTATTAGTGGTCATCATCTGTGGGAAAAGGGCCACAGCAGCTGCTTTGGGTTGAATAAATTTAAACACGTTTCATTTCTGCAATCTGAGACTAATCTGTCTAGTTTCTATATAGCTGAAATTATTAGTGGACTAATTTGGTTAACAGAATATTATTGGCTACAGTTACATGATGTCATATTTCAAATAGCAGCAGCTACTGTATAGCCATATGTTATTCTGAATTAAAACCCTTTAGGTTTTGAACAGTTGGATAAAATAAGTTCGAAGACCTTGGGCGCTGAGAAAGTTTAAACACCATTTTCAGCATTAATTTTCTTTTGATGGAAAAAATGTGGGATAGATTAATTCAGTTTTGATGTTAATCAATAAATAAATTGATTCTTACTTGCATCTCTTCCCCAGGGGAAAAAATACCTAATTAACCTACAAAATTAAACTGATAGTGTGATCATTGCACTCTTTAATAGTTTCTTGTTTGTGTTTGTGCAGTGGGAAAGACTTCGCTGATCACCAGGTTCATGTACGACAGCTTCGACAACACTTACCAAGTGAGACCAACACCTCCACTTTTTTTAATCATCATTGATGATGCCTAATATCAACAATAATGCTCATTCAAAATGGCTGTGAACATTTGGTTGATTCTTGTTCTTTTCAGGCCACAATAGGAATCGATTTCCTGTCAAAAACCATGTATCTTGAAGACAGAACAGTAAGTTTATTTTCACGACTCCCAGTAACACAATCCTCTTTGTTTTTGGTTGTTCTTGTCCAGTTGTTTCTTTCTTTAGCTGATGAATTGGTCTTTCTGACAAATGCACACAGCATTTGTACTATGCTACTGTGATCAGGATGGTGTATCCCACTGGACAATCCTCCCTTTCTCTATTTGTTTCCTCCCTCAACATGAGTTTTCTTCCTCTCCTTCCTACCCTTCCATCTATTCTTTCATCACTGTTTTGAAATTAAACACCTTACTTGATCAAGAGAGGAGGGCTGATGACAAGTGAAGGGTGATTACTTCTTTCTTCCCTCCCCCAGGCCCAGACAGCTCGCCCTCTCTGGTGCTTATTCACTGCCTGCATGCACTACACTCTCTCCTTTCTCTCTCTGTCTTTTACCATTAGTCCAACTTTATTTCCTTTTATCAATTTACTTTTTGTCACATAAACTTACCTCATTTGTTTATTTGTTTTTCTTGTTTCATTTTCATTCCCCCCTTTTGTTTCTTTTTCTCTTTTTTTTTTTTTTTTCTTTTTTTTTTTTTTTCCTCTTTCCATCCCCTTCCCCTTCCTGCCCCACAGATCAGGTTGCAGCTGTGGGACACAGCGGGGCAGGAGCGATTTCGTAGCCTCATCCCAAGTTACATCAGAGACTCTGCTGCTGCAGTCGTAGTTTACGACATTACAAGTATGTGGATTACCTGTCCACTGGGATCTTTTAGTTAAAAAGTTACACATTGCTGATGCTGAGGAGTAAATTAGATTCTGTTTAAATACACTAGTGTGACACAAGCAGATTTTTCTTTTTAATTAAAAAAAAAAAAAAAAAAAAAAAATTTTTTTAT
>VUQI01014658.1:18062-33220 GCA_015106735.1 Paratilapia polleni
CCTCTTAAAACAAAACAAAAAAAAAAATTTAAAATTTAAAAAAAAAAAAAAAGTGAACAACTAATGACATGCACACTGTGTCTTTTGTGTCTCTCTGTGATTTTTATGGACCAGTGTTGGTGTTATGACATCGTCCAGTGTAGAACAAAAAGCCTGTTTATCATATGTAACCATATGTAACAAAGGAGTGGCTTTCTGGCTTTTGCAGTAGTTCTGGCAGAGTTGGACCATGAAAAAGGCTGAAAGATGTCATGCCAAAGTTGTTTTTTGTTTTTTTTTTCCTCCCCTCACATTATTATTGTTTAGGGGATTCTCCAGAACGATCATGTCTTTTAGTGAGCTGAGCAACTCAAGATGGAGGAGTGATGAGCATTTGTAATCTCTACGTTCAGATTAACAGAATGGGGTGCGTGTCTGAAATGGGCTCTAGATTCACTTAAGTTTAAAAAAAACAAAAAAAACAAATGCTTCTTGTTTGTCTATATTGTTTTAAGACAAACAGCATTTATTTTAAACATTAAACTATTATCACTTTCTTGCTGAGGATAACAAAAGAACATGGTTATCAACCTCATGGAGGTTTTTTTTTTTTTTTTCCCCTCTTACCTACCAATACTTCTTAAGGCTTACTTGGGAACTGTTTATTCATCCTGGCCAAGAAGTCCCTTGGATCCCCAAAACTCTGTTTTTTGGCCAGACAAATGGGATAAAACATGGACACCGGTGTGCCTTTAAGGTCCTGTTAAACAGATTTTGTTGCTTTTGTGTCCCTGTTTCCAGTCTTTGTGCTAAACTGAGGCTACAGCTACACATTTACCTTACACGACAAAGCTATCGATCTTTGAGAGAACTCCCAGCCAGAAAGCAAATTTATTCTGAGGTGTTGGAAGTGTTCCTTTCAACCCTCTTTAAGCCTTCCCTTCCTGTTTTGACACCCTGAAAGTTTATGGGAAACCTTTGGTGTTGGACAGTGGTGGCAGTAGCAGCAGGAAGGGCACGGCTTGTTAATTCTCTTCAACATAATCACAGTCTGTTTTGTTTTGTTTTTTTTTTTTGTTGTTGTTTTGTTTTTGTTTTGTTTTTTTCTCCCCCCTGTCTTTGTGTTGTTTGTTGGGGTATGTGCGTGTCCCGGTGGGTGTTTGTGTCTGTGACTCGTGGCTCATCACAGACAGATAACCACAGAGGAGGGAGAACAGAGAGCGAAAGAGATGAATGTTCTGTTTATTGAAACGAGTGCAAAGACAGGCTACAATGTCAAACAGGTAGAGCGTGTGCACCTACACGTGTATGTGTTCTCATAGTGCTCTCTTCTGATTGGCTTCTATTTCACACGCATGTGTGCATAAAGGTGTGCTTTAAACATCGGTTTTCTCTGGTTGCTAGTGAGGCAAATGGATTTGTTTTTTAAACTCTCTCCCACCTGTAATGACTTTGGCCAACTTTTCATTGCAAAGACCTAGTGAGGGGAGCAGAGTTTGCAAATCAACAACCTGCACTCCACTGATCACCACAGCAACAGTGTTATTGTTGCTGTGAAATCTGCATGTCATAAGTCTAGTTCCATGATGCTCTTTGGTGGGGGGTGGGCATGCTGAGCATCATATATACAACACGCTTTTCTTTGATTTCATGAATAGATTCATTCATCGCTTAAAACATTATCAACGGAAGATATCAATAAAGCACAATTCCATATTTTTCCACTTGTGCAGCACGGAGAAATTGCCTTACAGTATCCAAGACACAAACTGCTAAATTCACATCAAATTTGAAAAAGCTCTGTTGGGTGTCTTCCTCTGTGTGAGCTTCAAATGGACCTTTTGCTTGATCATAGTTTTTATTAGGATTGTACACAGCATGCTGTGCTGATTTCATTCTGTATTTTTATCATGGCCTGAGTATATTTCTTGTCTGAAAGAATACATTTGTTTCTCTTTTCCCTCCAGCTTTTCCGTCGTGTGGCAGCTGCCCTCCCTGGCATGGATACCACACAGGACAAGAGTAGAGAGGACAGTATCCTTTGTGTACATGTCAGTGTCGGCATCTGACATGACAGAAGAGAGTCAGAGGTCTCCTTGCTCTCGTATGTCTGTCATATGGATAAGCATTGCTGCTGGGAGAATCAAGTGCAGCACTGTGACATCTCACTATTGTTGTTTAACCCACATGTCCTTTTAGATTTATTTTACCAGCGAGGACACACATTGTGATTCAGCTGGATTTCTGTTTTATTGAGTATAATATCAAAGGAATTCTTCACTGATGGTCTATTTTTGGGGGGTGTGAAATACTCATCCTGTTAAAAGGGAGTTCCTCCTTCCCACTGTCTCCAAGTAGGTCTTTACCTTACTATATAAACCACCTGGAGGCAACCGTTTGTGAATTGGCACTATATAAATTGAATTGAAGTGTGAACTGGAAAACGCTGCTCGTGGATTCTCTTTCAGGATGAAAATGCCCCCCATCCATAGAGCACAAGGAGTCAATGAAGGGTTTGTTGAGTATGAAAATGAAAATGTGCTTTGGCATTTGCAGTCACTGCTTCTCAAGCTAATTGAACACCTATGTGAGATTTTGGACCATTGTGCTAAAAAGGTATGACAGATTATCTTTCAGAAGAGTGACGTTCCATCCCTTTGAGTAGAGATCCAGAGCTTTTAAAAAAAAAAAAAAAAAAAATCAATGCCAAGTTGCACTGACACTGGCACAAGGTAGCCCAATACCTAATATGACACTTTTTCCCATTAATGTGTCACCCCTTTTACAGTACTATTTTGTCTCTCTTAAGTCTTAAACGGTTTGTCTAGTTTTGTTCAATTCTGAAAACCAGGGCATTTTCTGTGATGTTCCTTAACTCCTAAACCCCTCAGTGATTGACATTAAGCTGGAGAAACCACCAGAGCAACCTGCCAGTGAAGGAGGCTGTTCCTGCTAATGTTCCCACCTGGCTTATTCTGACATAAATTCAGTTTTTCTGTATCCTTCACTACATCCTCCTCTTCTCCTCAGCCTGAAAGAAAACACTACATCCGTTATCCTCGCCATCGTGGAAGTCTGCTCATCCATCAGGCTGCTCTGAAAGTCACTTCAGTTGTACTTAAATTGAATATTTGCACTGTAACACACATACATTGAAACAGTATTTACGCTGGAACTAAGCCTTCTGTCATTTCAGACAAAGATAGTGGTAGAAGGAGAATGAGGTATAGTTTGTGCGTAAAGATGATTTTGAACCAAACTGAAAGAAAATGTGTGTCTAAGTCATCAATGTATTTGTCTACGAGTGAGAGTATTCTTTAAAAAAGTAAATATTGCTTTAAGCTTAATAAGCACAATGTGGATGTGTTGTGTGCATTTGTCAATTAACACAATGTGCATTTTTGCATTTGATTGGCAGTTAATTTAGATGTTTAATTACAGCTATTTTGTTTTTAACTTTTGGGAATAACATGAAGAAAAGGTGGCAGAAATGTTCTGAAGTAAATCAACAACATTCGGGAGCTCTCGGTGTAGACGCATATACTGAAAGCGTCAGCCAGGAGATTATTTTAAAGTTGAGTCACACTTCTCCCAACATGTACCAACTGAGTCTCACACCAACACATCACAGAAACCAGCACAAGCACAACATGACTGCACCAAACACATTACCGTCCTTCCTCCTCTGCCTACGTGTCCCTTGCATTGGATTATTTTTACCTTGACTTCCATTTTCTATTGCTTTTTATTTTAGATCTTTATTTTTTTTTTCCTAAAGACTACAGCTGACATAGATTACAACTATTTCTTTGATAGTGTGAGGATTTTCTCATAAAGCCCACAATAAACATTAGATATGGAGATAAATGCCTTTTGGAGTTAAATAGAGGGCTTCCTTGGCTTTGGGTTTGTCTAGTTAGGTTTGGTATGCCGTTTTATCAGCACTTCCTTGTTTTTATTTTTGGCATTGATCTTTTGTTAGTGGTGGTTCTACATATGTATTTAATCCACAATGACTTGGAATATTTATTTCTATCAGATTCCTGTTTCTTTTATATGGCTGTTAATATCTTCACTTTGGGTATGAGTCCTGAATCGCTACTAAAATATGCATCCAAACTGGACCACCTTTGACTCTCAGCAGAGAGCATCTGCTGTTTCATGTACTGCCTCAAAGTGGCAATTTGATCATACTGATAATATTGTGCAATTTTTGTGTGAACTTATGAACAAGAGTTCAGTTTGTATAGCATTGTAGTCCTTAACGTTTCTGTATGGAATGGTTTCAAATGAAAGAATAAAAGTAAACTTGGCACTGCTGCTGCTATTCATTAGTGTTTTTCTACAGGTTCAGCTGTGTACTGAATAAGTGACTATAGTCAGAGATGTTCAATGAATCCTGAGAGCTGGAAATCTATGGGTGAATTTTCCCCGCGAGACTTTTTTTTTTTGGAAAACCTCGCGAGAGTCTCCCGCAGCCGTTACCCTGGAAACCAAACTGCAACTGCTGATCTGAGCTGGTTACTTTTACTTTGATTTTTGATTGTAGTTTTAAGGATTTAATTTGACAATGAGTAGTGATTACTACGAGACGCTGGAAATAAACAGAGACGCAACAGATGCAGACATCAAAAAGGCGTAAGTTATTTGATAAATGTTAAAAGTTGAGGCCGAACTCACGTGTTTTAAATGAGGCGCTTTGTGATAATCGTTTTATCGTCTTAGATATCGACGTCTTGCACTGAAATTTCATCCGAGCAGAAACCGAGAGCCTGGAAGCTCCCAGAAATTCACCCAGCTCGGTGAAGCCTACGATGTTTTGAGCGACCGTAAGTAGAAGAATAGCGAGGCTGAAGTTTATTTTACTTTGGAAACTTTAATGTTAGGGTTAAACCACTCCGTATGTTATATACACTGCTCAAAAAATTAAGAGAACACTCGATCATCACAGTACAACACAATGTTAGTTAATCATGAACCTTTGTGAATCTATTTCACCTCAGGTGCAAAGGAAAGTGACAACAGGTGCACTGGAGTGGCAACAAGACAACTCCCAGAAAGGGAACGGTTTAGCGGGTTGTGGCCAAAGACCACTGCTCTGTCCTTATCCCTCCTAGTTTTCCTTTTTGCTAGTTAATGGCAGCATGAGACGGTACCTGCAGCCCAGGTTGGTTCCACAGCTCCTCTAGGATGGCACATCCGTATGTGCTGCCACAAGAAGGTTTCTGCGTCTCCCAGCACAGTCTCAAGAGTATTGAGGAGATACCAGGACACGAGCCGTGGAAGGGCATCAACCCAAGCAGCAGAACCAGTATCTGTTCCTTTGTGCAAGGAGGAACAGGAGGAGCACTGTCAGAGCCCTACAAAATGATCTCCATAGGGCTACTCATGTGTTTCTCTCCAAACTTTCTGACAATGGGTCTGTTGATTTCGTCACGTACCTAACTGCAGTCCAGGTACTGTTGGCTAGCACGTGGAGGTCTGTGCAACCCTCCAAGGATATGCCTCCCCAGACCCATCACTGACCCACTGCCAAATCTGTCATGCTGGATGATGTTGCAGGCACCATTATGTTTACCATGGTGTCTTTCACACCTTTCACATTGCTCAGTGTGAACCTGCTCTCATCTCTGAAGAGAATGGGGCGGCATTTCTGGTGTTTGAACCGCACGCTCCCGCACACGTACCATTAAAGGACCCGTGCTTACAGCTATTGGGTGGCATTGAGCCCTCATGCCACCCTCATGGAGTCTGTTTTTGACAGTTTGGTCAGAAACAGGTACATGAGTAGCTTGCAGGAGGTCATTTTGTAGGGCTCTGGCAGTGCTTCTCCTGTTCCTCCTCACACAAAGGAGCAGATATTGGTCCTGCTGCTGGGTTGATGCCCTTCTATGCCCCTGCCCAGGTGTCCTCGTATAATTGCCTGTCTGCTGGTGTCTCCTCCGCACTCTTGAGACTGTACTGGGAGAAACACCAAGCCTTCTTGCGATGGCACTTATGGACGTGCCATTCTGGAGGAGCTGGACGACGTATAGAACCTGAATGGGCTGCAGGTACTGTCTCAGTATCAGTAGTAACAAGGACACTGGCAAAAAGCAAAACTAGAGAAAAATCAGTCAGGAGGGATAAGGAGAGAGCAATGGCCTTTGACTACCACCTGCAAATCCATTCCTTCTTTGTGGGTTGTCTTGCTGTTGCCTCTCCACTGCACCTGTTGTCACATTCATTTGCACCAAAACAGGTGAAGTGGATTTACAATGGTTTATGCTTCCTAACTGGAGAGACTGATAGCCCTGAGGCTTAACAGACTTTGTGTTGTACTGTGATGATCTAGTGTTCCCTTAATTTTTTAAGCAGTGTATTTTACTGTAATAACAAATCAACTCAATTATCTAAGGGGTGTGTATGCCTGCGATAAGTTATTTTAAATTTCATTGCAGTATTAATGTCAATTGCAGCAGCAAAAGTAATTTTAAACATTGGTAAAGATAAACACACAGCTACAGCAGAGTTTAAAATTGATATAAATAAAACTAACAATTAAGAAAAGTGGGAATAATTACAGACTTATATTTACAGCTTTTGTTTTTACAAAACATTTTGCAGTGCAAAATACTGGGAAAAACTATTATATGGCTCAAATATAGAAAGCTTATTTTAATAACAATTGATGGTAATTAAGGCTAACATACAGTGTAGTATATTTTTTTCTGATGAAAGGCTATGGCTACATCACAATTAAATTTATTTTATTTTTTTTAAACATGCCAGTATTTGTTGCATGGAGAATGCACCATACGTGTCTGTATCAATGTCTATTTTCTTCATGACAGCTCGAAAAAAGGCAACTTATGACAAGTTTGGAGAGCAGGGGCTAAAAGGTGGTATCCCACTTGAGTTTGCCAGCGGTGGGGCATGGTCCTCAAAATATGCCTACCACGGGAATCCTGACCAGACATTCAAACAGTTCTTTGGAGGCAACAACCCATTTGCAGGTGAGGAAAAACTGAGTCAAAGACCACACAGTGAGTGTTCCTTTTCAAATGTAATCCTGTTTTTCTTTTTGCTAGACTTCTACACTAATGATGTTCCGCTTCAGTTCGGTGGCCTGCAACCAGAAGTGGTGAAAACGCAAGATTCCCCAATAGAGAGAGACCTTCATTTGTCCCTGGATGATCTCTACCATGGATGCACAAAAAAGATTAAGATATCTCGCAGAGTAAGAGATGAATATATTTTCTCCTCCCATAGCTGTGGAGGGGTAAAATCATTTATACATCCATTAGACTGAAAGCTCCTTTGGTTAGTTTAGATCTAACCAACCAACAACATTTAAAAAAAAAAAAAAACACAACAAATACTGTATTCATTTTTGCCTCATACATTGTACGCTGTTTTATTCATTTTACAGGTTATGAATGACAATGGATGCACATCAAGTATCAAAGACAAGATCCTGACTATAGATGTAAAGCCTGGATGGAAAGAAGGCACAAGAATAATTTTCCCCAAAGAAGGAGATCAGGTAACCAAACTGCCTAAACCCCATTTTTCAGCTGGAGGTTTGAAAAATCTGCAGCCGCGGTCACTAATAACTCACCCAGTCTTTGTCTGTTAAGTATAGAGTGGCCTAATGAGTTGGTATGAGGTGTTATTTTTATCCTGTTATACAAAAATGTGTGTTACAGCCTGAGTTGGGCTTGTGGCAGTGTCCCCGGTGCTGAGTTAATACTGTGTGGCCTCAAAGAGCTGATTTCTCTAATTAAATCCCATGTTAACAGTTTATTTCAAACCTGCACTGTCACAACACTTTAGCCTCTGTTACACTGAGCCACTTTAAGCTGTTTTGCTGGAGGTTGTGTTGTAGGTTGTAGGGAATGTTTCCCACTCTTCATTGTACACAATCCCAGGTTTCAGTGAGCGATAGGCTTTAGTGAGAAGTTTAGCAGGTTACCATTATTGTGGTGTGTATATTATTACAATGCAGCCAGTAGTGAGGAGGCAGTACAGTTACATGTTGCAGAAGTTTGAATGGGATGATGTGGGTCAAAGGACTGGGGAATTTTTAACAAATCATTTTGTATTTGTTTTTTAAATTGCATCCCTTTATCTTTTATTGTAAGTATAACTGAATAACTGTATGTTAAGAAGTAGGTTGCTCCTGCAGATCTCTTATAAATAGCACAAGCTTACTGCCAAATAAGGCACTGTGGGAAAAAGAAATTATGTGCTCAAAGCTATTCTCTATCAGACTGTTGCATGGTAATCTTTTTACTGTGTTTTGGTGTATTTTACCTTTAGGGACCAAACACCATTCCTGCAGATATTGTGTTTATAGTGCAACAGAAGCACCATCCTCTGTTTGTAAGACATAACAATAACCTTGTCTACAATGCCAAGATCACTCTGGAGATGGTGAGTTGTGTTTTGGTTTGATTTTTGGTCACACATAAAGGTTTGTTTGAAGCTGCAAGTTGGTTCCCTTTCTCACAGGCCTTGACTGGCTTCTCTGTGGATGTGCAGACACTAGATGGCAGGCTACTCTCTGTTCCTGTCAATGACATTGTGCAGTAAGTGCTTTGCCCACTATCATGAAAAATACTGTATTTTCAAATATTGTTAATTTGACATTCATCTCAAATACTCCAAGATTAGAAGAGGGAGAGGGATGATAAAAAAAAAAATTCGACACTTATAGAGTATTGATATATATATATTTTTTCTTTTGTCATAACATGTCAGCCCTGCGTACAAAAAGGTTCTGACTGGAGAGGGAATGCCGCTGGCCCAGGATCCTTCCCAGAGAGGAAACCTCATCATTGCTTTTGACATCCAGTTCCCCGAGAAGCTCTCCACTGAGAGGAAATATCTGATCAAACAAGCTCTATCTTTTAAAGATTAATCACATTTCAAAATACATGTGTTGTGTTCCTAAGACTAATGAGTTCATGTAGTTACATGTATGTCAGGAGAGAGCGATACTGATATAATCTGTATTTGCAAATCATGGCATTCTGTTTTTATTTTACACTTTACATATCCTGAAAACGTTTCTGTAAACAGTTGAAATATACACTGGAAGATTAGAAAAAGTAAAGACAACATAACTGAGGTGGAACGTGAGCCCACTGAGAGACAATAATGATTACAGTACAGTTTTGCAGCTGTGATTCGTGGCCATCATGGCTCGTTTCAGCTGCTCATATGTTACAAACATCACCACGTTCCACGAGCCGAGGCGTAAGAAAGATGGCATAAACCTTAAGAGAAAGAAAACAGGAAAAGAAATTTGATTTGATTGCAGTTTATTTACATTAATAACTGTTAAATGAATACGGAGTCATTGCTTACCCCTTATAAAAGGCACGCGGGCCTTCTTTGGTCATCATGGCAGCAGCACAGTTGAGAACGCTGCTGTACTGGCCAAGAGCAGAGTTCATATATCTTGTCTTGACCACATCAACGGGAGAGGCGATCACTGTTGTGCATAACCCTGCACCAAAGGCTGATGCAAAGTGGCAGGGCAGATTATCTGTGGAGCACACATAATCCAGGATTGAGTATTATATCACATACATGTGTGATGTTGTTTTGAAGCCGCTGTTTTTACCTGTCAGGGGAGTGGACTTAAGAAGCATATCCTTGATGAAGTCGTATGTCACCAGTTCTGTGCAGTTAACAATAGCGTTACGTGCAATGTTTGGAGCTGTACCTGCGTGACATAAAAAGATGTATCAAAATGAAGTGACAGCCTTTTAAAGACCTATAAATTTTGTAAGGTCAACCAACCTTTCCACAGACCACATATTCCTTCCTCCTTGGCAATGGTCTTATAAGCATCCATTGTGCTACAGTAGCGCCTTGCGTGCCCAAGAGACCTGGCCTGTGCCTGGAAGCGAACTTTCACCACATCTGTGGGCTGAGCAATGGCAACCGCCATAGCACCTGTGGTAGATCCTGCTAGCAGCCGACTGCCGATGCCAACATCTGAACCAGGGAAGAGAGAGATGTCAGTTCAGATTGGTCAAGGGTTCCCTCAAATAAACTATCAAAATACATTCACAGATACTCACGATCAGAGCCTTTAGTGTAAAACTGTTTAACAGAGTCATAGAGACCAATTCGGACAGATGCGAAGCTCATCTGCCTCTGGAGTCCTGCCATCAGTCCACTGTAAAGACTCAGAGGACCCTCTGTACGCACCATGGTGGCGATGGTGCCAAACACTCCGCGATACTTCAGTGCAGGGCCGCTCCCTGTAGCAGCTGAGGCTCTGGTCTCTCCTTGGATCTGAACAATGAAAATTAATGTAACTAAGGATACAAGAATAAGACTTTAATATAGATGATTAAGCCTCTTTAGGATTCTGGGCACTAAGATGTTTTGAAGATTCATGCTTATTAATGGTATATGAGGATAAATTTTACTGTTTGCAAAGAGTTTATTTCTACCTGCAGGCGCACTTTGGCTGTGTCCAGGGGAAAGGTGAGCAGGTCAGCGATGCAGGCCGCAGTTCCTGCTCCCACAAACTTTACAGCTGCTGATGGCGGCACATCTGCAGGTCCAAATCCAACCATTTTCCACAATTCTTATGATCAACACCAAGAGTGAAGAGAGGTTTATTAATGTGGACAGGACAAGACGTTCCTGCAAAATTGGAAAGAAAAAAACACCACAAACACATTACATTCAGAGATTTTTCATATGAAACTGCATCTCTTTATGTGACACATAAGAGTCGCAACCTGACAGGAAGGCCTTGCTTATTTTATGGATCTGCCTTACATACTTGATCCTAACTTCTGTTACTCGCTCTGCTAATAATTCCTCCAGCTGGTGGGTGTCATAAGCTCATTTAACACCTCTGTTCAGCAAAAGCAGCACCTTTAAGTAAAGGCTTTAATGAGACTGCTGTTCAGTACATTCTGTAACTGTACATGGGCTAAAGAGAAGCCTCACAAATTCAGTACCACCAATAGATATTTTTTGTCCCATATTTAGTTGAAATTGTTATTAATTCTTACCTTTTTAGGAGATGTTTAGGACAGAAACTTTAGAGATCAGGATTCTCTAAAGGTGTCCCTTTGGCTGAACTTTGTCCCGGCTTTAAATAACTTTTCTTGTTTTTCCATAGAAGATTCTTTTAAACCGATGAGCCGTACAATCATACTCCAAATGCTGCAAAACAGAGTCAGTTTAAAACCAACATAGCAGTGTAACAAAGCTTTATCAGTAACATCAATATTCCAGGAGAATAAACCATGAAAAATTTTGGTCGTACCTTGATGTGATTTGTAAAGTTGAAAAGCCTCTCCAAGGGACAATATCCAAATGTACTGCTGGATGTCAGACAACGAATGGAACAGATGCAGGAGTGGGGAAGAGATCGGCCTCTTTAAATACTGCCCATGATGCTGTTACATCATGGCATGGCATGTGTTACATGGCGGGGTCCCACCCCAAATATGTGGGCTGATTATAAACCTCTGTGTCTGCATGAAAAACAGTCTGTGGCTGCATTTATCTCATCTGTGACTACATATATGTTAGAAGGTGTCTTCCTTCTGTCTTCTTGACTTCATAATCAAGTCTTGTCTTTATTATATCTTCACACCAACAGGGATATCAATACACAAACATTAATTCTATATCATTTCATAAAATAAATGGTTTATCGGGTTTCCTAACTTGTTCAAATAAATTCTAATTAGGTCAGTGATTTCTTTAGAGGTCTGTGCAGTGTTTTTAGATTTTAAGAGCAAATGCTGAGTCATGCTGAAAGTACAAAAACCCATGCACATGTACATTGCACACCAAATTAGAGCCATGTGTTCAGACTGGTAATTGTCTCACCACAGCTTTTTGTTAAAATATGTTCCCTGACTTGTTCCTGCACTGATTACTGAGGTGCAAAGCTGAAACATGTGGTATAAATAAATTCATACAGTATTATCTATTATAGATAGATAATACTAGGAGTTATAAGCCAACTATGGGACCATAGGGCAAAAAATAGTGCAGCATTGTATTTTTAGTGTCATCTTGGCAAATATAAGGATTTCAGTGTTATGAGTCAGTGCATGGGTACATGTTGCCCTACATGTGTACTGGTATGATGGTACTGTGTCCACATCTGACTGACCCAGTTGTGAGACTGCAGCTACTGAAGCAGGTGTTTCTAACAGTCTGTATCATTCCTGTCAGTATCACAGTGGCTCATTCTGGGCACTCAGAAAATTATAAAATATGAAATGAATTCAGTTTTTATTACATTTGTCATAAAAAAAACACACAAACTTGGAAATGCTGACTTCTGATATCAGGAACTACTAAATACTGCCCGCTTAAATCCCGCAATTGATTTTTTTTATAGTTAGTTTGCACGATTTCAAGAAGAATTGTAATTTATTTCTCCTGTTAAGTAAGAAATACGTGGTATCATCTTTTTCAGAGACATAAGAGAGAGACGTAGCACTCAAAGAATCCTGAATAGAAATCTATATGGGAGATTTACAACCTTATTTGAGGCATACTTGTGATTCTCTGCCCAAAAAAGTGCCAGGAGGTGTTTCAAGGTTGCTGCCAAGTGATGAGACTTGTTTCTAGGAGAACTTTCTTTTTTAAGTCTCACTACTTAAAGACTACTTCATGATTTGTTTGGTGTAACAAAGTAACAATGCTCCATTAAAATTCAATACCAGACAAAAATGGGGCTAAAAATCCAGTTTTTCCACTAATTTAAGCATTTTATTTCAGTGTCCAAAATATACATGACTCATCGACCAGCAACAAATCATACATTCGCTTTACATTAACGGGCACGTACATTAAACTGCCACAAAAAAAGGTAAACAGTGTAAACAATTCACAATGCAGAATACAGTAAAATATATATTGTGGTCACTTTTAGGTATGTATTGCCTGACTTAAACTGTCTTGCTTTCATGGAAAGCCTACTGGAAGTAATAACTAACGTTACAGCCTAACATTATTCATGTGATCTTTCATTTCATTCTTGTAAACATGACAGTTTACATCAAAGCATTTCACATCTTTTACACCAGAAGGAGCTTTGGGTAATGGAATTGCTGACCATTAAAAAGCATAAAGTCTCCTTAAGGTCTAATCTTCAAATTGCTATAATATTGCAACAATGTCCCCAGAGTCTTCCTGCTGTAAGTCTTTATAACATGTGCTCTTGTAACTCATGAAATCCACCTTCATATTCTTTTGGGCTATCGTGTACAGGCCTCCAACCAAGAGTCACCTGTAGTCACCACTGCATCATGGTGCAGGTTAGGCCGTTGTGTTTTGCAGTCCTGAGTGAAAAAATATCTGACAAGGTCAGAACGGAGACTCCCAGTACTGCTGTGCCTTGCTCACACCTCTTTTGATTTGTTCATAAGTCACAAACATCACAATGTTCCAGGAGCCCAGTCGCAGGAAAGAAGGCATGAACCTAAAGGAGTGAAAGGGAAGACAAGTGAAGAAGTACTCAGAGGAAATTATATTACCTCTGTTTGCTTCATGGTCATGTTAGTGTCTGTTTACCCTTTATAGAAGGCTGTGGGTCCTTCGTTTCTCAGCATTGTGAAAGCACAGTTGAGAGCACTGCTGTACTGGCCAGTTCCTGAGTTCATGAAACGTGTTTTAACTACATCCACAGGAGAAGCCACTACTGTTGTGCAGAAGCCTGCAGCAAAGGCGGCTGTGAAGTGGCACGGAAGGTTGTCTGTGGGAGGATAGAAATAAAGTCACATCTTTCACAGTATTTGATAGACGTTTGTTGGGCTGATATCTTATTTTGCAGTAATAAGCTGAATTCATGCCCTCACCTGTCATTAGGTTATACTTCAGGATGACTTCTTTGATCGTATCATAGGTCACCAGCTCTGCGCAGTTTACGATGGCATTACGAGTGATGTTTGGCATGCACCCTGGAACACCAAAGAGGATGGCAACTTTGAAAACAGTGGAGGGCATTTTCATATAAATATGAACAACTTGAAGGCAGTGCAGCTACCTTTCCATAAACCCCGCACACCCTCATCTCGAGCAATCGTCTTGTAGGCATCCATGGTGCCGTTGTATCTCCTCCCACCATCAGCCAGTCGTACCTGGGCTTGAAAACGCACCTTCACCACATCTGTTGGTTGTGCAAAAGCCACAGCCATTGCCCCAGTGGTACAGCCCGCCATGAGCCGAGTAACAATCCCAGCACCTGTGCGCCATGAATATATATATGTTGGTCACAATGAAGCAGCAGAGCAGAAACAGACTTGCTGCTCACTCACTGGTACTCACTCTCAGTGCCTCGGCTGTAGAATTGCTTCATGGAGTCGTAAAGGCCGATACGGACAGAAGCGAAGCTCATCTGCCTCTGTAGGCCTGCCACCAGTCCATTGTAAAGACTCCTGGCCCCTTCTGTGCGCACCATGGTGGTGATGGTGCCAAACACACCCCGATACTTCATTGCTCTGACCCCTTCAGCTCTCTGAGACTCTCCCTGAATCTGGGCAACAGGATGGAGATAAAGGAGGATTTAATAGGATATCTAGTATAAAGTCTAAAGGTAAAATCTGTCAGGCTTTGTTTAACGCTGTTCATCTAACCTGCAGTCTGACTTTGGCGGTATCCAGTGGAAAGGTGACAAGGTCAGCAATGCAGGCTGCCGTGCCTGCTCCAAAGAACTTAACTGCCGCGGAGGGCATCACATCTTTGGGTTTCATGCCAACCATTGCTGTGCCTCTGCTGATGACATGAATGGAAAGATATGCTCTTAAGGTCCCAAGACCTTTGTTTATATAACACAACACACCCAAAAATATCACTGCCTGGACAAACAAATATGGAATATAACTGTATAATATAAAAATGTACTATATGCATACCTATGTAACGGTTTATATTTTATCATATTAAAGGACTTTTGTTCGATCTGTTTAAAATAACTAACTGTGGTAAGCCTAGGTTAAAAGTAATATTTAGTGCACTGGTTGTACTGGAAACATTTTTGAACTGTTGAGGCTAAAAGTCATGCATACCTGTAAGTCAGGATAGCAACAAGCTTCAGGTTTTCTCAAGAACCAGACTAGTCTTTGGAAGTCGTTCTGTTGTGGAAATCCCTTCGGCCATAAACTCTCCTCGAAATGAGCCAGCAAGCATACCACCACTCACTG
>VUQI01014663.1:9453-61244 GCA_015106735.1 Paratilapia polleni
CCTTGGGCCTATATGGGTTCTCTCCAGGTACTCCGGCTCCAAAGATGTGCTTGTTAGGTTAACTGGTGATTCTAACTTGGTAATAGGTGCGAATATGAGAGTTTGTTGTCTGTCTCTTGTTGTCTTTTGTTTTTTTAAATATTTATGTTACAATTACAATTACAGCATGAGACATTAGGATACACAATGCTGCATTGTGTTTCATTGAATTGAAATAAAACATTTGGTGTTCTGCAACAATATTTTATGTTAAATGATACTTAGTCCTTGCCCTTGTTGTATTTAAGTGTACACAATGCTGCATTGTGTTTCATTGAATTGAAATAAAACAGGTTAACTGGTGATTCTAACTTGGTAATAGGTGCGAATATGAGAGTTTGTTGTCTGTCTCTGTGATGGACTGGCCACCTTTCCAGGATTTACCTCTCCCGTCACCCACTGACAGCTGGGATAAGCTCCAGTCCACCCTGAATCGGATAAGCAGTTAAGAAAGTGGATGAGCATATACTGTTACAATGGAGGAGGCTCACATCAAACATGCTACAACATTTCAAATAAAGAGGCTGCTGTATCCACGAAAGCTCAGGCTTCAGACTGCTCTAAACACTGTTTCAGAGTATGACATCAGTGAGAGTGGATATCCTCAATGTTGTCATCTAAAGCACACAGCTCTGGCTGTGAACACAGAAACCCCACCCACCTGCCATTCAAACCTTCTGTTTGTGACAGGCTGCCAATTAGTCAAGTGTACTTAACTGAAGGGAGGAGGGAGCTAAAACAGCTCATCTCAGACAGATGATGAACTGAGGGGCTGTACCAAGGCCCAGTATAAATTAAATAAGGATCATTTTTGCAAAGGCTACTTGAATAGAGTCAAAAAATAAAAATATAGCATTAGAAATTAACATAATACGTCCACTTTAAATATGTGCATGGAATTCAACAGCTTCAAAAACACAACTGGCAATGCATATGTCTACAAATGTTTATACCACAGGGCATCGTAACTGGCATGTTGTTAATACATGTAGAGCTTTTTACAGTAAGTAGGATAACAGCTTATAGCATGTTCTGTCCAGATGTTGCAGAGCCCCATATCCCAACTGGAGAAAAGTATTCCATACATCCACATTTCTGGGAAAATCATGGACATTTTCTCTCCTCCAAGAGTTAGATAAAATGACTGAAAGCCTGTCTGCCTGTTGAACATGAAACTGCAGCAAGGAACCGAAGAGCTTAACTTAGCACCAAGACAAGTAGCAGGAGAAAACAGCTAGCCTGGCTATGTCCCACAGTCACAGAATCAGATGCTAGCTGCCGCTATATAGTACAAAAATATACAATAAAAAAATATGTAATCAACTGCACCCAGTTTTTTCTATTACAACTGACTCATCCAGCTACAAAAAATTGCATTATAAGTCATGTAATGCATTTACATAATTGACAACCTGCAGTTATGTGTGGGTTCGGTGACAGCAACATTAGTGTACATGTATTTTACCTCACTCGCTTTAACTTCCTGCTCTAATATCATACCTTCTACGAATCTCTGAGGAGATCAGAGAAAACTACCAAAATGCTTTTAAACCTCTTCTTCCAATGTGCTTATTTCCCAACTTTTCATTCTCTCCGTCTCTTTCCTTCTCGTTAATGGGAGCACTTCTTTGCCTTCCTAATGTTTGTCCTAGGGGCACCTCTTCTTAATAGTGTTTATTACACTGTTTGCCGGTAATCATCCTCACACACATAATACACACGTGCACGCACACAAGCATGCACGCAGTATATGAAATCTGTGTCCACCCATGCACCTTCACATCCCAACAAAACAATAAGCGCTCCAAGTGATCATTATTTTAAGCTTAATTATCGTCACATAACTGTAAAAATTTCCACTATGGTTTCCGACAGCTCGAGGGACTTTTGTCAATTAAGTGTTTAATTGCAGCTCAAAATAAAAGGAATATTACCAACTACAAATGCAACTTAAAAATTGCATAATTTTCATTGAGAGAAAAGCGCAAACCATTTCCAGTTTTCAGCCTACTCAAAGAGAAAATGACTCATAATAAAACATCTTTAACACGTCATTTCATACCTTAAAGTAGAAGCCAAATATGTTGCCTGTGTCATTCAACCTGAGTTCAAAAGCACTTCAAATATTTCCACATTTTTGTAAACTTGCCAAAAGCTGGGTTCAGGAGAGCTTTCCATACACCATGTTATTAGCTCCCTAGGTTACTACTATCGTAGTAAAACTATGCCACAGTGGAGGAAGGTCAAATGAAGAAAGCAAAAACACAGAGGAGGACTGAATGAAATGGTCAGCAATGAGGCAGACAAATATTTGGGGAAGTGAAAGTCTTACATGAATCAGCCTCTTCATTCTTACTGGCCTTAGCAATCCACTCATTCTCTGTCAGACAGAAACTGTAGCCATGCTGTAGTCTGGGCTGTGCTATGAGGAGTTAGTCGTAGGTCCTGAATGAGGCCTCGCTCTGCCTAAATATTTATGTCTTCATCTCTATTTTTCCTTTTCTCCATCTCTATTCTTCTGCTGTCCGTTTCCCGGTTGAATTGACTTCTAACTGGTCTGCTTTCCCTGTTGGGTCAACTGATCCAGGCTCGGGGGACTTTAAATCGATCACATGATGATCAACTGATGAAGAACAGCAGTCAGATCCTACTTCAGGCTTCTTTTGTTTCCATTCCAGTTTGGCAAAACTTTTGAAATGCTGGTAGACAATTATCAGTGTTTCCTAACAGACTGTCAGAGGAAAAACATCCAGGAGAGACTGATAGGGACATTTAACTTTTCTCAAGAAGAGTAAAGCATCTATAAATCCCTAACATTTTTATTTTAACAAACTGATTTAGATGTGCTTTTCTGAATGAAGTCTCTTATGCTTATTGATGTTTTAATTGTATTTTTATGTAAAAAAAAAAATTTAAAGTCAAAATTATACAGAAATGATGTTCTCTTTTTAACGATATTAACTTTTCTGTTAGACTGGACAGATATCACCTAAGTACTCTTTTCTGTTCAGGGTTTGTTTTTTTGTTTTTTTAAATATTTGTTACAATTACAGCATGAGACATTAGGATACACAATGCTGCATTGTGTTTCATTGAATTGAAATAAAACATTTGGTGTTCTGCAACAATATTTTATGTTAAATGATACTTAGTCCTTGCCCTTGTTGTATTTAAGTGGAAATCCACTGCTGTGGAGTACTACTATATATGATAGAAAAGTTGCACAAAGCTTTGGACAGAGTGGCACAAATCTTTTAAATTATCTCAATAATGTCACTTGTAAGGCTGAAGCAAAAATCTGCAGATGTGGGGTTAGAAAGACTTGTACCCGAACCTGCGTTAGTCATTTGCTAGCTAAACGTTCTCATATCTCCAACTAAACTTTGTCTTTGGTTGAGATGCACCAGGTTTTGACAAGGAAGAAGAATGAGTGGAATTAAATAGACAGCATCTTCTGCTCCAGTGCTTTAAATCCTTTATTTTTAAACTGGCCATTGTGATTCTGACAGTGCAGCGCTCAATCGGTGGAGTGCTCTCTTAGGTTCAGATATCTAATGCTCTGTTACATTCAATTACATTTTGAGAGAAGAGTGGCCCAAAAAAGCTCAGTGAACAAGAAGAGGACACCACAAAAACTTGAGACTCCTCAAACTTTTGCTGGATTGTAGTCATCATTTGACGTCACGATAATCCTCAAAGATAGCTGCTCTGCCCTTCACAATTATTGTGCATTTGTTCTATGATTTGTGTTGTTGTGGTACATTTCTTTTCACTTAAGTTTTGTTCGGTTCAGTTGTGCTTCATTGCTCTTCCTTTTCCTCTGTCCTACTCATAGTGCTACATCGTCACACATCCCCATGAATCCTGCCACCCTTCCACGTCACCTAGGAAGACAAATTCACATGCGCACACTCGATGCGAGTGAGATCTGCAGCCGAAAAGGAGAAAATTACTATATGGTCAGTTTGTTCTTCATTGTCTCCTTGACAACCATGAGATGAAGTCTTCCTATTTCTCCTCCTCTGCACCCAATGACTCTATTACTATATCTCACTGTCTGAATCATCCGTTTTGCTTTCATTTTGTCTCTCATCCACCATCCTTTACTGCTCGTTTCTCTCTTTTACACAGAGCAAGGCCATTTTGTGGTCAAATAAAGGAGACAACACAGCTGTGTAAAGGGTCGATGCAAGTTTCCAAAACTTTTCAGCAATAAATGCCAGCCTCTCAGCGGCAGGGAAAAAAAAAAGATCTCAGCATAGCAGGTTAGTGGGTGGGGGGAAGCTAATGACATCATGTGGCCCTCATGAGATCAGTCACCTGACAGTGGCCAAGCACCACGGTGGAAATAAATTCCTAAAAGTAAAGACTTGTCTGTAGGTTTCCTACAGGTTCCAGATACTTACTTTAAGAGCACAAATGTAGCAGAGCTTTCATGCATAGTCACAATCACAGTAATATGAATAAAGTGGCTCTGAGCACCTTTTTATTGGCTGTTATTGTTTGTCACTGAAGGATGATGCCTCAGCTGAAGGCTATGTACACTGTTGTCAAAGATATGTTCTATCTTTGATTTTTGAACTATCATTCCAAATCCTGATGGAATAACAGCACTTTATTTATTCCTGAAAATCAGTCCAGCACATTTAGATTTAGTACCTGATCTTGGCACACAATATGAAAAAAATCTTGGGTTGCAAATTTGTAGGTGGCCTCTTTTGCTTGTGGTATTTGTACTCAAATATTAATGTGGTGATTATTTATTCATGTTCAAATGCTACATGTGGCATGTCTAAACAATTTAGTTTGTCATTTGGGTTCACTCGCCATAATACTGCACTCAGAGATACCATGTGACCATGTTTACATTATCTATATTCTTCTTCTGCATTTTACTTCTTCCAGTCCTTTCTGTTGTCAGATTTAGTACATTTACAGCACTGTGTATCTTTTTGATCAAGGAGTCACAATTAAACATCTTTATGGAGTCACTGGAAACTGAAAATGAATACATCTGCACAGTCCTTTGTGTGCCCTTACTGTTATATCACTTGGGGCTGAATTTTTCTGGCAGACTGAGTGGTTAGATCACAGTCATCTATTTCATGGTGGCTGCCAAAGTGCATTCATAATGTTATAATCAATTTCCACGTGCATCAGTTGTTCAACTATGGAAACCACTTGAGAACTCAATAGTTGCAGCTTGATATTGAACATTAACATGTGATTCACTGCCACGTATCATCTGGTTTCCGGATGGTAATAATCCTGGTATGTATTTTGTATTTTAGCAAGAAATGCACCTTCAGGAGGGGGCTTTGGGATCTTTGATAAGTTGTTGTGCTACGGATTGCTGCAAGGCTTTGAACTGTAAACGTGGCTTCACAAGTGCTCCCTTCAGATGTCTTTGAAAAGCTTTCAACTTTCCCTGAGGAGAAAGTGCAGGAGATTCATAATCTGTAATACATACTAGATAAGATAAGATGAACGCAAAACAAAGATGAGTTCAACTATTGATCACTGTACTTACAATCCTGTACTAGTACAACATTGCTGCACTAGCCAAGATGACAGCAAATGTATAAAATGTACAAAATCAATGTCCTAAAGTGTGACAGTAGTCTGAAAACCCAATTCAGAGATATACTCTTGCTGCATTTCAAAGCAGGACATGGCTGTCTGAAAATGATATTTTTGGCAGTAATCAACAGCAAATATTCTAAGTTTTGGTCAATGCTATGACTTCAGCTATATTTAAACAGAAAATGACTAACACGAAGCAACAGAATGCCTCAGTCTTATGAACAGAACAGAGAGAGGGACAAAGATAGCTGTGCCTGCGCAGGTTGAGCAAGGACAAAAATATGTGTGTGTGTGTGTGTATAAAAATAATAAACTTTCATGCTAAAGATGAATGAGAAATCACTAAATTTTGCAACAAAGTCACTAAAGCGGGATTTACGATCGAGCGGGGGTAGTACATTAGCAGTCCACTGGTAGTCCAGGGACCCAACCGGTCTGTGGGCTACTCTTACTTGTGCTGTTGTTGGTCCATCAGCCAACTATGAAGAAGAGCAAAGTTCTAACATACAAAGAGCTGAAGTGAAACGGAGTGTTAAAAACAATGAGAAGTGTCCACTGCAGCCACTGTGTGCTTTTCGTGCTGTATTTTGTGATCTTTGAAGGTTTTTTAGCAGTTCTCCCGTTCCTAGTGAACTCCGCTGTCGCTCCCTTCCCTATTCCGGCCCACTTGTCAGCCAATCAGCATTCGGCAAACGCATACGTCGTCCGCTTCCAGCGAAGTGCAGTTGGGATGTTGGAGGACTGCATGGGAGCACTTCCGCGGTGGGTGAAAACCACTCTCCGCAGGCTGTCCGAGCGGAAACGTGGACGCAGAAGGACACATTTGCGGGACCATAAATTACGCTTACGTTGGCACCAGTGAGGTAAACAAAAGCATAACAATCAATGCTGTGAGTCAGAGGGATGTCAGCCACTAAAGTTGAGCTGATGTACATTTCAACATTTAAAAAAAAAACAAATATCTTAATCCCACAACTGAAAATCGAAATATCTATTCGATGAAAACAGATCAGAATAGTTAAAACATTCTGGTACAGCCCTAAAGCAGAATTTACAAAAGATTAAGCCTATATACAAAAAAGGAAGGAAACAAAGTTTAAATGTTTCATTGTTTCGATTCATCTTTTATTTCAACTTTGTGGTGGAGCAAATACTAAATAATCCAGTCAAACTAAAAGAGCTGAAGTTGGTACACTGTGCTTCCCATTTCTGATGGTATAAAGTCATCTAATCACTTTCACAGGTTCATAGCGGTAGTGCAAAAACATTACTTACAAAGGATGGTAATGTTGTTTAATCTGAGCTAGAAACTGGCTTTAGGCTATGAAGCAACTTTTCCACAGTATGATAAGGAATTTCCCCCTTGCTGTTTTAGCAGCAGAAAAGATCATTTTCTTCCAAAACTAATTTTTAACATCTGGAACTGAAGCTAAAGAAAATGCAAATTCCTAGGCTGATGGAAAAAAAAAAAATCTTAGTTGGACAAACCGGACGATGTCAACCAAAAGGAATCAAGCTTTTGCAACTAGGCAAAATTTTGCTTCACTTCCTGCGTCATCATATTTATAGGTAAGTACTACCCGCCAAAAATCCAAATAATCAATAGTCCTCTAATGATTGTCCGCTAATGTCTCCAACAAACAAAGCAAGGAGGAAGGGGGAAAAGGAGGGACGCATTAAGGCTAAATGATGAGGGGTGATATCTACAGTGCACCATCAGCATTTGGAAAGAGGGGTGGACACTCACTTCACTTCTCTTCCTCTCTTTCCCTCTCTGACACGGGGGCCGTGGGGAATGGTGTTCCAGCAGAGAGTCGACCAGCTATCATTCCCTCAGACAGGGGGAACATTAAGGTGTATACCTGCCTCCCTCAGCACTTTCACCAACCTGGAGCAATGTTATTATGATGACCCAAGTTCAAACAACATCTCTCACCCTCCATATCTGTATCGGTCTCTCTCTTTGGATAGAGGCCTCTATGCGCCATTAACCTAGGGCCATTTATCATCCATCTCTTTGTTCATTGAGCTGTAATACACTGTTAATGTTACTGCGACGACACTGATACAACCCCTTAATGGAGCTATAACACTCTTCTGCAGGTATTGCTTAGGTAGTATGGTGAGGAGCCAAACTGTTTTAAAAAGCATCAAGTAAAATAAATGTTAAGAAGTTGTTCTAGAAAATGTTGTTCTACAAAAATGATTTATTCTTTCTGTCCCCTTGTGTTTCTTGTGAATTAATTCTGAATGTAACTGCTACTGCCGTTGAAGAAGCATCCAAATAGCACATGTAAAGAAGCTGTGCTTTGTTTGACCTTGTCATATATAAATACATAAACATATGCAACTGGTGATGATGGATCACTAGTAGAAATTCCTTCATTTTAAAGTGGACAAAGTAGTTGGGAAATATTGCCGTATACAAGTGAAAAGAAAGATGGTGTTTGAACGAGATACCCCGTACAGCTCTCACTAGGATGAAGCTAAAATGCGGCTGCAGCCGTCACTTATTTTTGCATTCCACTATTTGTTAATCTGCTGATTTTATTTGTTTGGCTTAAAAAAAATAAAATTAAAAAAAAAGTGTCAAAAAATGTTGGGCAAATATGGCAATATAGATTTATACAATTAATACTGAAAAACATTCTGTGGCTCATAGTATTTAAGATAATGGCTATCACTTAACATTGTAAATTTTCACTTGAATCTGAATCTGTATATTTGTAAGATCTACATTTATTACTTCATTTCTAATTTACTCCTCATCGCCCAAGTTTTCTAGTGAGTCCTGGGAGTGAACACAAACAAACAAAGAAGCAGCAACGAGTCAAGCAGTGAAACAATCCCAAGACCAAATGGCTTACTGAGAGCCTGTAAATCCTCTACCTAAAGAGGTTAACCCAGGTGAACTTTGTGGATTGTGGGCAGTATGGCTGACAGGTGTTTAATTGTTCACATAAGGGTGACTAAGAGGAAACCTGCCGACGCTGCCATAGGCCAAACATGAGCAAACTTCAAAAGCCACCATTCAGCTTCACAGCAACATCTCCCCTTCAAAATAAAAACTACCCTCATCTGACACACCATGACATGCCTATGCTGTGTTCAAGGCAATTACAACACCTGTCATTTACAAGTGCTGTAATCTGAAGAGCAGCTGCACTATTACAAGTGTGAAAACTGCTGTTTGAACCCGAGAAAGTAAAAACGGAGAATTGTACTATTAAGAACAAATCAGTACTCACTTTTCATGTCTGTCATACATCATTTATTCTGACTGTGACCATAACCCTTTCTTCAGTGATTCGACCAACTTTGCTTAACCTTGTCGCACTTCCTTTTAATTTGCAGAATAGAATTTTCATTCTACACTCTTGGGTGAATTTCTGGGGGGAGGAACGTTGGTCAGAAAAGCCAGCTCAGGACAAAAACAGACAACACTGTGAGCAAGTGTTAGTTTATTTATAACAGTGTTGTGTTCTGCAGGTTTCGACCACACCTCAATCGTAAAACTACGCCGCGTATGACTGCAGTCTTGTGGGTAAAGCAATTTAGATGGGGACCCTCTGGAATCCCGTCAAGCAACCCCGGGCATCCCTGAACCCCACAGTGAGCAGACTCCTAAACAAGCTACATAAACATCAGTCCTCATTGTCAGCCAGTATGCTAATGAATTATTGACAAGCAGTCAGAGCCAAGGAGTTCATGTGATCTGATGTCCTCTGCGTCACCTGGCTACTACTGTATCCCATCTCCCTGCTTCTTACTAATGTGCATGAATGACACTATAGAGTCGGCAATATGATCACCAGCCACTACTGACATAATCATTTATTGTGGCCTCATATGCACAGATCAGTTAGCATACTTCACATACGGCCTGCTGAGTGATAAACCAATTAGAAAACAAACCAGGTTGAATACAAGGAGTAAGATGTTTAGTGATAAGCTTAGATCTGAAAGTATAGCTGTAAACTGGATTAAGTGGGTGAAGGTATAGTGAACAGCAGTAACCCTTTAATCCACTATGTGGAGGCAGGAAGCCAGAAAGACAGCAGAGGGACTTCCACGAAACCACATTAGGTAGTTGGAGAGGAATGCTGCCCGACTGTTTTAACACACACATGATGTTTGTTTCATTTTGGATTTTTCAATTAATTTTTAATTTTCACAGTTACAAAGTAGTATTAGTAGTAGTTTGTTGCTGTAGTGTGTAATTTATTCAGAATAAGATAGAAGAAGGATCACTTGTTTTCCAAATAATGCTAAATTCCCATATTTACTAACAGTGCCACTTTTCTATTATTATGATTTAGGTAGTGCTGTATTTGTAACTCATAGAATCAATGGAAAGTTAGAAAATAAATGTTTCTTAATCATGAATTACTTGACCAAATAATCACTGCAGTCCTAAATAATGCAAATATTGTGTATTACTTTTGGTGTACTGGTCTATATGTGAATGTCTGGTTTTGCATGAGCCCCAGTTTGTGCCTCTTATCCAAGTTTACACTTGAATTACTTGGTTAAGCATCTGTTTTACTAAAGGTTAAATACCCAGAAAGAACTGAAAAGCACATATAAAAGGATTTTAACCCTTTTCCCAAGCTGCAAGTTCCTAATCGGTCTTTACTCAGCTTGTATAACATAAGACAAAATACTTTCTGCATTTTTATATTTTTATGGTTTGATGATTCTGGAAAAATACCTTCAAATCAGTACCTAACATGTTAAAAAACCTCCTGATATTTTAAAATACTGCCAGCTATATATCTTTCAGAAGAATCAACAGAGATAATAAATGAGAGGCACAAAGTGAGGCTAGTTTTACTCATGAAATTTAGGTAACAAACATGGGCAACCATCAGGAAACCACTGACACCTCATTTCTGTTCCAATTCTATGTGTCAGTGTCCTGAATTTGTGACTTTGTTACTTCTTATTGTAATAGTAAATGTGCAGTTCTGTTAGGATGCACTGAACCCTAACTGTTCACAAAGTAAAACTTCACAAGACCAAACATGGTGTACAAAGTAGGATTGGAAAAAATGGCTAAAACCGGCATTTGATTATTCCTTCAAATAAACCCGCGCACGGTCAGACCTGCATTATCTCCACAAGAGGTTGTATGGATACACTTATTTTTAAAAAGGGGCAAATCACTGTGTGGAGCAGAGCTGAGTTCAGAACTCTCTGCTATCATCGCAGTTGTTGTTCAGTTATTAGCTAGTTTCAGCTGGACTGACATTTCATTTTCAATCAATAAAAGTAAAGCGACACTGTCCATTATGCCTTTAGCATTTCCACCAGTGCACTGCAAGCCCAGCAGGCCTTACCTAACTCCCAGCCGGTCCTACGCATTGAAGAACCTTGTGGATTTTTCTTCTTTTAGACACAAGCATCTACCATCAAAACTTAGCTAATGGGTGTTCTCAGCCTATTGTTACACCTGTTACTGTTACTACTACTGTTACTGTTCACTATTTACAATCTAAGTGAAAACAACCTAAAAGATCTGTAAAAAAACAAACAAAAAAAAACAGCCAAACATTACGACATTTACATGTTAAAATCATTCAGTGCTCTCTCTCTCTTTGCACCAGCAGCAGTGTGACCAGCACCAACTGGTGGAACTGACTTTGCTGCACATTGTGCAGCATTGTTGATGATTTGTGTTAACAGAATCACAGAGGCTGGGTCTAACAACTTTTCTGGAGAAAACTCAGCTTTGCATTCTAAGACAGAAAGCTGACTGTAGTGTTGTTTTCCAAAATCAAATGTCAGATTCTTGTGTAACTCCATTATATAATGGAATTAAACCATTCTTTTCTTCAAGCCTTTAAAAGTACATAAATAGCACTTTTAAGATTTTCAGAGCCTAAAATTAACCTGAGAAAAGAACAAAGGAGGGTTAGTGAGCCAGTTGCATCGTACAACTACACAGCATCTTAGAGCTCTACGTGCCACCGGCATCACATTTTGTTCCCATACAGGCTAGACAGGAGAGACAGCCACTACATGTACAACTTTGCATGTTACACTTTTAAAGAGAGTTATACCGTAGGCTTATATTACATCATTTGGCCTTTACATAATCTGAGATGGCAGCAGCTGAACAGAGTGACTTTCAATGCCACAACCCACGCCCTAAAACAGAGTAACGGGTAACAAAGTGGTACAAAGTAACCTCAGTTAAACCTGTTTATTTCACCTGTATTTTATTGGGTTAGAAAACAGTACAATACTTAAATCAATTCTCTTTGCAGGCCTGCAGAGCAACACTGACAAAGTTTTGTCACAGTCCCATTAAGAGGATTTACTGTAGCTTCTACTGATGGCACAGTTTTTTAAACTTGAAGCAGTAGATTATATACAGTACAGCTATCTTTTTCCCCATATGCACCATATCAGAGGTGTTATTTTTTTTTTTTAGAACAAAGATGCATTGTACGTAATAACAACCCAATACCGTCTATAACACCATGTTTGCACAAAAACAGACATTTATTCATAGAGTGAATAACCTAAATTATACAGTGGCGTTCTAATGTTTCTGTTTCAGGCATTATACTGAACAAATCTGCTAAATTAACACATCATCCATTCTGAAGATTTGGCTGCTATGGGTGCAAATTACTTTTTTTTTTATTGTTTATTGCATGAGTTAACATATCAGAGACACAGGCTAACCTTTAATGCTGAAAAGTCTCCGTAGTTCAATTTAGTTTATTGCTGAGCTATTGTGAAATCACATTGATCTTTAATCTGTCCATAAAACCACGGCCGTTATATCTGTTTGCTGAAACAAATCTCAACATGCCCAAAGCCCAGTGACTCAAATGAGTAAATACTAGCCTGAATTTACATTTAGTTCCATTTTACTGATGTGGTCAGTGGGTGAATCCTCCATCTGCCAAACAGATAAATGTTCTCGGCCCTGATCTTAAGTATTCAGCAGTCTCTTTCCATCACAGCAGCAATGCAATCAATTTAACCCTAACCCATTTGTCTGAAGCAGTTATCCAGACCAATTACAGCGCCAGACCTCATCAGTATCCCACATCCTACCAGTCACCGGCTCGTCTCTGCATGCTTCTAGCTACATGGCTCCATTTCACCCCTCCACACAGCAGGGAATTGTATTTAATCAGCCATTTGCAACAGTTGGGAGGCTGTGTCTAAGCCTCAGCTGAGCATGGAGCTGGGGTATAAACCTCCCTGGCTCTCATGTGAGCAGGGCTCGCTCTGTCTGGATTATTGTCAAACACATTACTGCGGAGCCTAATGTAACCCATATAGGCCGGCTGCTCCACTGCTGCCCATCGATTTGACTAGCAGGGAGAAAACAACTGGATTACATAATTCATGTTCCATTTTTGCTCTCCTGGGAGAGGTAGCATAATAAATAAGAGTAAGTGGCAGTGCTGATGTGAATGATAATAGCTGTTTGTCTGCATTTTTTTGGCATGTTCAGTCATGAGCAGATATGTAGCTTACCCTGCACTGCAACTAGGGTTTCGCTCATTCAAATCACAATGGGATTTGTTCTTTTATAGTTAAATGCTATTGTGTCTGAACAGTACCTGCAAGAGTACCTGAAATAATATTTTAAGTGCCAAATATTTTTATGAAAAATCAATTTTTCTTTTTACAAACTGACTTTTTAGGTATTTAAAAAAATAATTCAACATAAATAGTTTAAAACAAACTTAAAGCATATCAATAAAGAAGCATTTTACATGTGCTTTCATCTATTCAAAATTTTTAAAAAAAAGAAGACGAAGAAGAAATAAAATCAGTGTAGTGGGGGTCTTCTCATTTGTGGAGCTCTGTTGAAAAAAGTAACTTCAAACTGTCGAAATATCATCGTTTCATGTTGGAAAAAAAAGACATTAAAAAATTCCAGTAAAAAAAATATAAAAACATAAATTGATATAAGTTAATATGAGTCACACCGTTTTTTAAAATTGTCAGGCAGTTTCCCAACCACTCCTCAATGAGTTTCTTTCCACTCCCTTTCGTGAGTGAAACTTAATCCTCTGAGAGCTGCTTCAACGGATTTTGAAGCCAACAGTGATAAAAGTTCACTCGTTTCTTTTTAAAAATGTAAATAGCTTTGATTTGCGGGCAACTAGTCGCACATGTTAAGGTAAAGTAACAGGCACACGGAGGACATATGCGGTGTAAGAAGAAGAAAAAAAACAACTTACATATCGGCTGATGAGAGTACGCAGAGTGCTGAAATCCATCCCCATCCTGTTCCTCTTTCCTCTCCGGACACTTCTTCTGATCTCTGTGACTTTTTTTCCAAAGGTTACTTTACTGCAGGCGCTAGCTTCTTTTTAACTCTCCTCCTTTGTCCATGACTTTCTCTTCCTTCTCTTCTTCCTGAATTTAAAGAAAAGGACTCGGTCCTAAAAAAAAAAAAAAAAACCTCTACTCACCTACAGACACGGCAACGGGGTTTTAACAGGGGGAGTGTCTGTCTGCGCGTCTTCTACTACAGTTTTAAGACACTTCATACATTCACAGACTACTTGACTGCGCCTCCTAAAAGACTAGAGCCAAACTAATATCCAGCTCTCTCGCGCTCCCTCTGTTCCCCCTCTGCGCTTGTACTAATAATCTTCTTGTCTCGCGCCGCAGCCAAAGGAGATTTTCTTTCATCTACGTCACACGGAGCCAGGTGGTGGCTCTGGCACCAGAGGTGAACGCATGCGCGCTCTAGTGTTCGTGATGAGTAATTATTGATTGGGCGTTTCAGTTAACTGTGGGAAATCGCTCTGCGCGGCCTGTTGCGCCAAATGCAAAATTTAATTTTACTTAAAAAATTGAAACAGCAAATTGCGACTGGAGGCCAGTGTCTTACATTTTTAGGGAGGATTGTACCTCGAGACCACAGTCTGGTGCTGTCCACAGAGATGGTGCTGAAATCATTTTTAAAAAATGTCAGAAATTTGTCGTTATTCACATACACATAACTTTCAACATATGGCTAATCTTTTTTGATTGTTTCTTTGTTTGTTTGTTTATTACTTAGGCTAACCACATTTTATGAATACTACTGATAAGAAATTAGAAAGACAAAAATTCCTCTCACATCTGCTACCCACTTGTTCCGGTTCGTTTTAAACTGCGAGGAGATTTTTTAAATATAATATTTAGAATTGTGATACAAAATTATCACTGCAATCATGAAGCATTAGGTTGTAATCATCAATCGTTAATCAGGTCAGCAGGGCCAGAAATAAAATCCACGGTACCAAGTTTCAGGAGGGAAATATTTTCATTCACTTGTCCATGCTCTGTTTCCTGGAGACGCTTTTCGGCGGGTACTGTTGAAACTCCATCTTAAAAGTGAAAACAATAACAACAAGTTTCCTGTTGTTGCCTTCAAAATAAAACCCATGTGCAACAGTTTTCAAAGCGAAGCATTGTAGCAACTTTATTAATATGTCATAAATAGACTTTTAATTATAGTATTATTTATGTGATTTGTTTATTTATTTATTAAACACACTAGCAAATGCTAAATTATTTGGCATAGATGTTGCACTTTTAGTCTTACTGACCACTCAATTCTTTTTTATGCTACACATTCACCCACTCTCGCGCACAGATTATTGTCTTGGTTGTCTTGTCTCAGTTTCTTGACGCCGTTTAGGTGTAATAATGTTATTGAAACCTCTATACCATTATATTAACTTCTTTATTAGTTAGTCCTATGCAACAGTGCCTCTATTTGTGCCTCGTGCCTCATTTATTGATTCTTCTCCATAGTCGTTCAAGCGTTTACACAACAGATGAGAAAGTCTATACTTTTACTTTGAAGGGAAAATGGCGCTGGTCGTTTTCACATTCTTCCTGCGTCGCGCTAGCTTGCCTGAAGTTGTCAAAATGGCGTTGTTCGTAGTGGAAGATTGGAGTTAGTTCATATTATTCAGTCATATTTATTCATTTACTTGGGAACACACGGCACGTTTGCCACGGACAGCATGGCAACCCTGGATCAGAAATCACCCAATGTCCTTCTCCAAAGCCTCTGCTGCAGAATCACGGGGAAAAGCGAAGGTATATCCGTTAACGCTAGCAAGCTGCGCGCTAGAGCACGACTGTAGTCAAGAAATGCCAAACCAAACCTGATTTTAAAAAAAGCCGCTTTTTGCTGTTTGTCAACCTGTTGTTAATCACACATACTTCACACAAAACTGGAAAATAGTAGATGAATCTTTGACGTCCACTGGCAAATTCGGCGTTCATATTTCACATTAGACTGTCCTGATTCTACTGTTTATTAACCGTTTTAAACAAGGGGCGCCGACTCACCCGGTTTGTTTTTCCGACTGAACGTGGTATAAAACGGTTGAAGTTTTACTGAAATAACTGGCGCTCATTCTTTCAGACATTTGCCGAATTGAAGATAGAATGTTATTAATTTCCAAACGATTTAAACCAGTCACACGTTAATGTCAAGATTAAATTATTAGGAATATGTGTGGAGTTTTGTAGCTATCGCTTTAGCTGTGTTGGAAAAACGGGACGTAGCGGGGGCTCGGTCCGCGTATCTGTCAGCCTATTGGCTTGGCCAGATGCTGAACATCCCGCTTAACAGCTTCACTGTACTTCCAGCAGGCACTGTATTACACCGTTACTTGTGGTTTAATAAAGTTCGCCTGTTAGTTTAGTTATCTGTGAGATTGCTAGCCACTTAGCTGTGACTCTGATCAGTGTAGTATATTGGATGCACATGTCTGGCTAGCTGCAGGCCCCTGCTGGATACAGCCGGATGGAGATAGCAGCAAAGGCAGATGCTGTGTTTTTCAATCACTTTAACATAATTGTGATCAAAGGCACAAAAACTTTCCAGTGGCAAGGTTGACCAAAAAAAACCAAACAGCTTTTCGAATCAATATCCAGAGTGTTAGGAACACTAACTGGCCCATTATTCACTATTAGTCCGAAAGTAATGACAAATCTACACCATCCTAGTCTGTAAGTTCAAAATGTTATACTGTGCATTTACTTTTGGAAAATGAAGAGGAATACTGTGATGTAAAGGCAACAACAACGCAGAAAAAAATCTCCCAAGCAATACAGTCTGTCATTTGTACATTCCTTCAAGCTCTTAGTCATTACTTGAAATTTGTTTTTCCAGCTGAAGTTGCCCACCAGTTCCAGTATGCGGTGCGAGTCATTGGCAGTAACTATGCCCCCACTATTGAACGAGATGAGTTCCTGGTGTCAGAGAAGATCAAGAAAGAGCGTGAGTGGCATTTGGATTGATGCATCCCCCCAGTGAAAGCATTGTAATCCTGTGTATATTACTTAATTTAGTCACTGTGATATCTGATCCTCTTATGTCAGAATGTACTCTATACATCAACTTTAATACATATGCTGGAAAATCTTTATTGCACCATAGTGGAGAATCTTATTTGACTTTAATGGTAGCAAGGTCACAGCATTAGTGGGAAAACATTGATCCAAGCTTTGCTGCAGACAGTAAAACCAAAATAGCACAGCACTTACTGTACAGGGTTTATTTATCTATCCAGCTGGAGTCATGGCAACAAGTATTTTTCAGGATTGTAAAGTTGCCATAAAAGTGATGACTGAATTTTTATATTGATTAATAATGTGATACAGTCAGATATTTAAGTAAGATTAACTTGAAGTGTTGTAATGTATTCCAGTAACCCATTTGTCCTGCAGCTCTAAATGTCAGTAGTTACAGGGTATACCAGAGCTGGAAGTTGGTTGCTAATATGAGGGCTGGTATCATAAATACAAACATAACATGTTTAGTTTGGAGTCTGCAGTCTGCTGGCTTTCCTCGTGTTCCTCCACAGTTCATTTTCTGCTTTCCTAACGGAATTGATCTTAATGCTCTTGCAGTGCTAAAACAGCGGAGAGAAGCAGATGCTGCCCTGTTCTCAGAGCTGCACAGAAAACTTCAGACACAGGTTGGTATTTGTATTTTTCTCTGCAGTGTATTCTTACCCACAGAGGTAGTAAATCTTTAATGGAACAATGTCTCACTTGACTCATAATACAATATATTTATATAAAATAGAGGCCTGCTTTAAATTAGTTCAGATTAAGGCTTTCAGAAGGGCAGATAATACAGTACTGGTCATTAATTGTAGCTTATACAGTGGATTTAGAAAATATTCAGCCCCCCTTCACTTTTTTCATTTTTGTTATGTTGCAGCTTGATGCTACAATCATTTAAATTCATTTTATTTTCTCATTAATCTACACTCAGTACCCCATAATGACGAATTGAATACAGAATTTTAGGATTTTTTGTCAATTTATGAAGAAGAAAAACTGAAATATCACATTTACATAAGTATTCAGACCTTTTGAAAAAAACACTTTAAATTTAGCTCAGGTGCCTCCCATTTCTCTTGATCGTTGCTGAGATGTTTCTACATCTTGATTGGAGTCCACCTGTGGTAAACTAAAGTGATTGGACGTGATTTGGAAAGACACACATTTCTCTATAGAAGACCTCACAGCTGACAATGCATGTCAAACCAAGCCATGAGGTCAAAGGAACTGCCTACAGAGCTCAGAGACAGGGTTGTTTTAATGCACAGATCTGTGGAAGGCTACAAAAAAATTTCCAATGCACTGGAGGTTCGCAAGAGTGCACTGGCCTCCATAATTCTCAAATGAAAAGAGTTTGGCACAATCAGGACTCTTCTGAGAGCTGGTCACCTGGCCAAACTGGGCAAGTGAGGGAGAAGGGCCTTAGTGGTGACTGAGCTCCAGAGATCCTGTGTGGAGTTGGGACTAAGTTCCAGAAGGACAACCATCACTGCAGCCTTCCACAGATCTGGGTTTTATTGCAGAGTGACAACATGGAAGCCTCTCCCCGCTGTAAAGCACATGAAAGCCCACTTGGAGATTGCAAAAAAGTACCTGAAGGACTCTCAGACTGTGAGGAACAAAATTCTCTGGTCTGATGAAACAAGATTGAACTGTTTGGCCTCAATTCTAAACTTTGACTGGAGGAAACCAGGCACCGCTCATCACCTACCCAATACCATCCCAACAGTGAAGTATGGTGGTGGCAGCATCATGCTGTGGGGGTGTTTTTCAGCAGCAGGGACTGGGAGACTGGTCAGGGAAAGCTGAATGGAGCAAAGTACAGAGATATCCTCAATGAAAACCTGTTCCACAGTGCTCAGGACCTCAGACTGGGCCGAAGCTTCACCTTCCAACATGACAATGACCCTAAGCACACAGCAAAGCCAGCACAGGAAGGCTTAGGGGCAACTCTGTGAATGTCCTAGAGTGGTCCAGCCAGAGCCCTATGGAACATCTCTGGAGAGACCTGAAAATGGCTGTCCACCAACAGTCCCCATCCAACCTGACTGAGCTTGAGAGGATTTGCAAAGAAGAATGGCAGAAAATCCCCTAATCCGAGTGTGAAGTAAAGGGTCTGAATACTTATGTAAATGTGAAAAGTCAAATGCAACAGTATAAAACTCAGAATTTCAACTAATTCAATAGATGATCCTACACAGAGTGCACATCGGCACACACATAATAGTACCATATGAGCATCACAGACCACATCACTTGCACAAAGTGGTCCACTGCAGTGGACTGCTACCACTGCCTCCATGCATTCTGGCTCTGCTCAAGCTTATTATTCCCCTCTCTCCCGCCGTCTTTCTTTCAGTCAATATTTCCTCGCTTAAAATCCCGCAAAGCTTCAGTCGTGGCCAAGAAAAACCATATTACTCAACTGTAAAGACAGAACAAAGTTATCAATAAACTACCGACTCAATATGTTTACAAGCCGTACACAAAGCTCTCATCAACTCTAAAGGACAATCTCCCACCTGATCTCCTTCCCTGCGGCTGATTTCTCACTCAGTCAGATATGTTGACTCAAAACAACAAATAACCTCACCCCAGACACACAGATATACACATACACATACACACGCCATGCAATTACCAAAACCTTAACCTTTGTTTCTGATGTTTCGCATAAATTCTTCCTTTTGTAATTAAATTTTTAAAAAGTAGAACGACCAGATGTTCCACGAGCACAATATATACGATGCACATTGTTTTCGGAGTGCATGCTCAATAATTTATCACTTTGGCTTAGTTTTACTACATACAGTGAGCGATTCTCATGGTTGTAGGACAAAAGTAAAGTTAAAAATATCTTGTACATCTTCAAATTTCCTCTCTTCCGCACTCAAGCACTGTGAAACAATCAAACATGACAGAAAAATGTGGACTTGACAAATGCTTGTCATTTATCTTTAATGTCAGATGTAAAAGTAGTTACATAAACTTGTTATGCACTTGCATTGAGCGTGTCTTTTCTTATCAAGGGTTTCCCACATCAGCGTCACATACTGTAATTTGTCTTTATATTAGACTCTCAATCATTCATCTTTTAACTCATTTGCCCAGGAATCTGATTAAGTGAAGGTTAAATGGAATTAAAAAAAAAAAAAACAGTACTGTCAAAAAATTGTCTAAATATAACTGAGTAAAAAGGAGGTTTGAGGTGAGTCAAACCCAGAGTTCAGCCAGTTGTTTGTTTGCTAATACATATGCTTGCTAAAGAGGCTAGTGGAGGAATTAGTTCTGCTCCAAATACTGTCACATAATACATAAGTGCCAAAGTGTATTCTCAGAGCAACACTGTCACACACACCAAATGTACTGTAAGCCTACCGTACAGTTCTCACACATGAACATTTACATGGGCTTTTGCTTTTAAGCCTGATGTGGGTGAACTGTGTAAACACATAGTCCTTTCCCTACTGACTGAGCACAGCTATTACTTCCCCTAATTAGGTTGAAATGAATTAACTAATTGAATTCAGAGTAAATTGAAAAGCTAAACAACATTTGAGCCCTCTGTATTTTCCAACCGTATCAGTGTGAAGCTGGTTGAAAATGTATTAAAGTTACTGTACAACTTCATTTTTCATGTGTCAGTGCAACAAACTGGAAGATGGTGAAACTCCATATTGCTGGGTTCAAAACAACTGACACATGAAAACTGAAACACACTGCAAGCAGGCTTCTAGCAAGGCACTCAATCAAAAACTGTGATATTATAAAATAAACTTTTACCCCTTTTTATGGGTCAACTCCTGAAAATGGCAACAAATTATGAAAAATAATTGTACAAAAGAAAGTCATACGGATGCTTTCACGCTTCAGCAACAGTACAGACTTTTTAAGCATGTATTGCAGAATTAGCAATACAAATTTATCAGAGACGGCATATGACTTTTGCACAGTACTGTGTGTGTGTATATATATATATATATATATACAGTATATATATATGCATCTCTCAGGTCCTGTGTCAGGTCTTTGCTGGATTTCTTCCTAGGTACATGACTTTCAGATACTGTTCATCTGCTGTAGATAGTTTTCAGGTCTGGCACTTCTTCTTTTGTCCTCCACTTGTCCAGTTTCCTGGAATTTTTTAAGGACACACTGCGCACCATCCTGAGATATACCATGTTTTCAGCTAATAGCTCTTTGGGAATCACCTTGTTGATGCTAAAATACCATTTTATGCCTGTCAAACTATGTTATCTTTGACAGTTTTTCAGAGATTCAACTAAAGAAATGGGAACAAATTATGTGTTTCAGTGACAGGCTGCTAGTAACAAAGTGCCTAAAGATACAATTTATGTATATACAATGGTTCTTTGCTAAGTTGTCTGTTATGTGTAGACACAACACTGGTTCATCCCTTGAGTTTGGTGCCTTTTTTGTGCTTGAATGATTCATAGGTCAGTGTTAAGTGGTTTAACAAAAAACATTCCTCGGGTACAAGGACTGGACTGAAAATGAGTGAAAAAGGATTGAAAAGCTGTACCTTTATGGTCAGTTGTGAGATGACGTGTCATTCTGTGTGAAATATTTAACTTGCAATTTTATCAGACAGTCATTCCTATGTTTTCCAGGTCCTGTGATCCACAAATTTACGTGGCACAATAATAGGAACATGGTTTCCTCTGAACACTCCAACAACATTTGGATTTAATAGAAATATTAAAGCAGCAAAGCTCAGAACACCACACACTATGCAGCAGCTTCTTTCAATGTGGATTTTGATTTCTTTCAATATCAGAATGTCTTTAACCTAGCTTAGCATAAAGACCAAAAAGGGGAGCAACTCTTGTCTCTTTAGCTATTTTTATTTAACTTTCACAGCCTTTGAGGAGCATATCCACTGCAGCATCGCAGATTTTGATGGTACAAGTTCTGGCTTCATCACTGTGATGTGAAGACCTTGGAAAGCTGTGTACATTTAGTACACCCAGGTGCTGCAAACACACACTTCCAAAATGTAACTTACCCTAAAATCCCAAGTTGTTGTTTTTATGCTTCTGTTTTTGTATTTTACACAAATGTTAATTAATCAGCGGCAAGTATATTTATCAGCGTGCTGCCACATGTTTATCTGTGGCTTAACCTACTTAATTGCGTTTTTATTTTCTTTTATTTGTCTCCTTTTGTTTTGTGCTGCAAACACAATCTGCGAGTGGAGAGATTTTCTTTCTGAAATGATTCAAGAAGGAAGACGTGAACATAAGTGTTTCTCATTCATCCTAATGATCACCATTCTCCCAAGTAATCTTATTTAGGGAGCGTTTAGCGACGCTTGTTCGTTGGGGTATTTTTAGCCTGCGGAATTATGCTTCAGTGTTGGGTGCAGATGTTCTAGTCAGCTGTAATGTTTTTTAGCCTGTATGTGTTTTGACATGGACTGAATGCACCCAGTGACAAATGGCTTTGCTTGATTGTATTTAGCGATGTACATTTGCACAATCTGCATCTATGGATTCTTTTACACACTGAAAGCAGATGCGCGTGCACACGCACTCTCTCACTCGCTCTTCCTCTAACCTTTCCAATTGACTTGAACCAAACAGACGGAGGGTAGTCAATGCTTTGGTTGTCATTACATCACGCGAGTGCAGCCAACCAACCAGAAACTAAGTGGTAGTGAAACTCCCCACAGGCATGACCTCAGTTAAAGCAGTGCTCCCCAGTCCAAACATGAACGGGCATAAAGAGCTCTGACACGGAATGTAAAATTTATTTTAAGAAGCTCTAGAACAAATACAAACTGATTTTAAAAATGTATAAGTAAAGAAATTACACAATTATTTGATAGATTTTTTTTCTGAGAATGTAAGACCACACAAGCCCCATTTGACTTTTGTCTAAATCGTGACATTTTCTGGGAACCTTTAATGAAAAAAAAAGACTTTTCAAGGGTTTTGTTCATCACAAACTGGAAAAATAAGCTGACTGGTGAGTCTAATTGCCTCTGGCTTTCTCTGGGGGTCCATCCATTAGATCCCAGTCTTTAAGCTGCATCTTACTCTTGGTACTGTTAATGGAGAGCCAAAAGGTGCTAGTTGCAATCGAAATGCTGAATCTCATTATAGGTTTTGGTTCTCTCCATCGACACATACAGTAAAGGTAAAGAAATTCATTGTCTGAATCGACTGTATATTAAAGCTTTGACAAACCTAACATAATATAACTTCAGAAAACAATCTCTACTGGTTTTGCCCTTGGTGAGTTCAAGTGTCGCTCCAGAGGGGGTTTCGTCCAAATATAGAAATCACTGATTCAACAACAGCAGAAATATAATTCAACGGACAATCATTTCTTTTAAAAAACACAATTTATAACTTGCTCTGCTGCCCTTTTTGTATTTTCTGCCTCTTGATTTCACTGGGCTCTACGTGACATTTACAGAGAATCAATGAGGTGTTGTGTTGTGGACTCTGTTGTCCAACAGAGATACACTGCTGTGCCGCAAAGGTTGAAAAGCGACACTGTAAAGTGTTTTAGGTCTGCTGCTGATACAGAGGAAGCTATCAGCATGTCACACCATGACACAGTGTAGACACCAGTAAAGTACAAGTAAAGTATCCCCTTTACCTTGTCCAAATACAACTTAAGGCATTTCTCTTATTCTCTATTCTCTTCTTGTAGCTGTTTTTTTTTTTTTTTGTATTCTTCAGAATTATTAGTGACCTGCTGTAGGCCTTTCCTAAGCTCTTTGCTTACTCCTTACTCCGTTTAGACTTGAATGAGTGGTGAGATTTCCAGGTTCATTAATAAAAGGTATTAAGTCCAAGTGAAACCATCTCTATTAGAACACTTGACTATTAGAGGTAATATATCATCTAAAGCAATACTTCTAGGTGAACAGGCATTACCTCATTTTGAGTTCTAAGGGTCATGCTGCCTATTGATCATTGTTTCAGCTCCCATTTTCAACACACTACGGCAATCCTGTTAGTCAATCAAGTTTTGGCTTACACAGAGCCCATAGGGCAGCAGCCCTTTTGCATTTACATTGCCTTAAAGTATTAAAATCTTATATATGGACAGTGTGTTAACTATAGGTTTAGCCATACAAAAAGCATGTGTTTATTTTCATTTTCAAACCAAGCAATAACTACAGGCTGCTGCAAGCACAATTAATGTTTTACTTACAATGAACTAAGAGAGATGTTTTCTTATTAAATGCCACCAAAGAAGGCACAAAGGCCAGTTCTGGTCAGAAGTAAGTAGATAAATTTAATAAGCATAATAAATGAATTAGTATCACCAACACAAAAATGTATACATGTGTTTGTTTTTTGAACATAAAGAAAAGCCCAGGTGAGTCCCTTTTTATAGACTTTACATGGATTCTGGAGCCTGACTTACCATCACCCTGCCCTTCAATAACTGATCCATATTTGCATAAATCAGATCTTCTCCCATCCTCTACTATAATGTCATGGTTTTCTGTAACCACACAATTCATTACATATTTGTTATTCTGTAACACCCAGCTATAAATTGTCAGACTGGAACAGTCTGGAAAGCTATTCCCTGTGTTCCTGGTTAGAGGGGCATTATTTTCCAGACATTTCCCAACCATTAATACAGTCTCCAAAGCTTGTTCCCATGCATTTGCCAAATTTTTAGTAACATAATGCATTCCCTGACAATCACAATGTGGCGTTCTTTAATGGGTACAGGGACCCACTTGTGGGCCTTTCAGGGAACATTCAAGCTATTCTGGGAATGTTTAGGGGACCATTAATATTGGACGTTCCCTCTAGGTTACTGCACAATTCTCATAAAGTTTGCCAAACTTTTGGGAAGTGACATTACATTGTATATTTTCAGGATTTTCTGAGAACATCTCTGATGGTCTAAAGGACCTTGATGGGAAAGTTTAGGCTAAAACTAATACAAGAAATTTTCCCACTGATGTAAAGAACGTTTAATGTTATTGGAACATTTCACATGGTCACAATGTAAAGTTTTGTAAATGGTAGTGGGCTATTATAATGTTTGTAGAACCGTTAGTGACTTTACATTATGTTCCCAGAACATTCAGAAATTGAAATTTCTAGGTGGAAATGTATTCTCCATGCTAATAGAATGCTGTAATGTGACCAGCTGAGACCCAAAAGGGAATGTCGCTGTAAGTGCTGGAAATTCAGTTTGTGGACATTACCTGACATGTTTCTTCTTCAGAAGTCCTAAAGGGAATGTTCTCATATGACCTTAGCCAAAACATGCATTTGTCAAGAGACTCTTGAGACTAACAATGACAAGTTCAGGGAACTTCATGGGAAAGTTCTTGAAACATCCTAAATGTCCTTCATATAATGTTGCTATGTGACCATTAAAAAAATCAAATGGAACATCTTCTTGAAGTCAGATAGTAAACAGAAAGTAGTTCAATTCAATTCAATTCAATTTTATTTATAGTCAGTTTGATTATGAAGTCAGAACTTCATAATCAAAATAGGATGTTTTAGGAATGTCTACAGTATTCAGTGAAGGTTCTGGAATTTTGTCAACTCTATGGCTCCATCACACTAGAGTAAAAATAGGACAGCAACGTCCTTGCAACTAGGACGAGTCAGTGATGGCCTGGTGATTGCACTGAATTTTGTTGCTGTCGGAGACCTATTGCAAGTACTTATGGTGACCAACTGGTCGCCCAGAGGTTGAATATGCAACACCCTCAACCTCTAGGCGACCACTTTCGATTGCATGATGATTGTACGGGTTGCCTAGTGGGAGGCAGCCTGTCTCCAAACAATCAGACTGACTGCAATCACGCTCAGAAAGATTGGCAAAAGTCTGCAAATAGCTGCAGTCCAATTTATAAACACAGACAGATTGCCAACACACTGCAATCAGTCTGAGTCAGTCTGCACCGAACAGTGCAACTCTCCAATCACTGTTTCCCCTAGTGTGAGCATTAGAGAACTCTTAGAGGACGTTACCAAGGTCCCCAGAAATGCCCCTTTCTACATGGGTATTCACTGCCATGTCCTTTATATTTTAACTCCCTCACTGGGATCTACAGCTTTCCTCAGCTATTACCTTATCTTGTAATTTAACACACTTGTAACTGCATGTGCTGACCTCCAACCAAAGCTCTTCCTTGTGGGAATGCGATATTTTGACACACTCATGCTTGTCAAATGCTGTAAAATGACATTTGCAGCCTAGTGAAAGACAGTCACTGAGCAGCGATCTGTGTGTGTATATGTGTGTTTTGCTGTGGTCAAGGGACCAAATCTTTACACAGTGAAAGGACAGGGTGTCCTCGGTTCGACAAAAGCAGCAAGGAGGTGGAAAAGATAAAGAGTGACCAAAGAAGTCCTTAAGTCCTTAAGAGTTTACCTGATGTCGTGTTTACTAAGACTGCTGTCATACTGTCTGAGGTGATACTAGTGGCCTGTTGTCCAGCGTGAGCTTCATTGTTAAATGAGGCAGCAGTGCCCTGAGGTTTAAGCAGGCTGGATAGCTGTGATTGATGCAGCTGACTGTGTACATATTGACATAACCCTGACATCTCTGTCTGCTTATACAATGTGTGTGTGCACTGACTCGAATATGAGCTTTCACATTCTGTAAGAGCTGTAGGATAAGAAGGGAGCTGTCCATGGTCCTGAAATCAGCTGAGCAAAAGCCTCAATAAAGCAGCTCCCTCGCTCACCTACTTTGACGTCTTTATAAGGAGTAACTTTTTTATGGTGCGCTATTAATTGATTCCATCATCACAGGCTGTTGGCATGTTTCCACATCAGTAAGACTAATGAGTGTTTGTAACGAGCTGAGTTTCATCTCTAAAGGATATAACGACGTGAATCCAACTAATAACTGCAAGTAAAGTTCAGCATTTATTATGATCACGGAGGACAGTTAATTTGCAGTGAGAAGACTTTACTGTGTACACTGCGGCGCAGTGCAACACTAGAAATGCAACATTTACCCGCAACCATAAAATGGCAGAACAGTGGTGACTCACTCCCTCTGCAGTTAGTGCTGCTAGGCTATAGATTGAGCAGCTTGGTGGCTTACAGGGAAACACAAATGATTATATCTGGTTGTTCAGAGTCATGGCAGCCTGAGAGGATGTGGTCAAAACTAAATAAATCACCTGTTGTTAGAAAAAAAAATCATTTTGATAAATTGCTTTAACACCAGCCTCTTCTAGTCCTCTGAAGATTGCTGCAGATTGTTTTTCAGTGATTTATGTAGTTCTGGTGTTGTGCTCACAAACAGTTGTTTCCTTGGTTGAAAAAGCAAACAGTCATATTATAGCTTAGTTTGTTGAATTGCAAATTGTGACATCAGCTTCCTGTGCCAGGCGCTGGTATGAAAAATAGTAGTAAAAACAAAGCATGTAATGGTGAGAAGCATAGGTAAGATGATGCAGGTTGGGTTGTTTTTAATCTCAATTGCATTTCTTTGAATCACATAGAAAACTAAAGTGAAATGCACAACTGCCTGATAAGAGGCTTGGTGGAGCTACAGTATATCTGGGGATAGTTGATAAGCCTGATTCCCAGGCTGTGAGGAAAGATGCCTTAGAGTTGCTGATTGATGGGTTGGGAGGTGAACAGGAATCAACTGAATGAATGAATTCATTAACCCTGGAGTTGATGAGTGAATAAAACTGCTCTTGAGAAGAGTAGCTTTTTCACTGCATTCACTGAATTTGCATATGTTTAATTTCCAAGAGGTTCCAAAGCCTTTACTGCAAATTAGCAACTTTGTGAAAGTCTTGCAGTGTTATGTTTTATTTGTAGTTGTTTTTTAAAAAAAAAAAATACCGTTATGCGTGTTTAGCAAACTCTCACTCTGAAAGATATTGAGGGAGCTCGCTGAATGGAGCTTAATATTCGACGGGTTACATAAAAAGAATGTGTGTGTGTGTGTGTGTGTGTGCGTGCATGCCTGTGTGTATAAAATGCACTGAGAGCCAAAGCATGTTGTGTTCAGATAGTAAAGCTATATAAAGTGAGAGCACTTCTAGGGCAACTTTTAACAACATTCACCAATGTTTCATTTATGAACAGCGAGAAGACTGAATGAGTAGGAGAGAAGGGAAAAAAAGCCAGCAAATGGAATAAGAGAAGAGCGGGAGCAGGGGGGGGGGGTGAGGATTGCACGGGAGGAATTTCAGGCGATGGCTGGAGTTGTCTTGGTAAGAGCTAAGATTGTGTTAACTTGGAGTTTTAATGAGCGTAATCAGGAAGACTAAGAGGGAAGAAGTTCTATTAGCAAGCCAATTAAGAAATTTCAAGTGACAGATCAATGCCAGATTGAACAATCCTATTCTACTGACACAGAGCCAGTTAATTCAGATGAGGTGTTAACTTAACTGCAATGTGCAAACACATCATCTTTGATGAGTCGGTGAACTCTTACCAGACTTAAATGTTATATTGTGCAGTAGGATGTTGGATTAAGTAGTAGTGGTGGTGGTATTATTACTAATGATGATGATGATTATTATTATTATTATTATCATACCAATGTTGTTATTGTATTTATTATAGCCTCTCTCAATAATATCACTTTTTGGACTGAATAGAGCCTTATCCACACAATGTGCATCCACATAACCACACAACATGTTCATTCACATGCAACACACATACAATTTTAAGTAACTATGAAATATGCAAATGTACAATGTACAAATTCTTGTGTTTTTTTCCGTTTGTTTTGTTTTGTTTTGTTTTGTTTTTGTTGGGTTGGTTGGTTCTTTTGTTTTGTTTCCCTCTTGTTTTAATTGTCTTCTCTCTTGTTTCTGTTAGTGCACATTTTGTCCTGTTGTATGTTCTATAATTTAAAAAAAAAAAAAAAAGGATGTTGGATTAAGAAGTCTGTCCTACCGCTTCACAGTAAAAATAGATATGACTTAATGGCACAAACAAGGGGCAACCATCGAGCTTAAAAAGTGAAACAAGTGTCAAAAACTGCAGTTCCTCCAATGGCCACCTGAGGCTGCATTTCCCCATCATGTCCCATCCATGTTAAAATCTGCACACTTCACAGCAAAAATAAACATGTTTACCATGTGGTTTTCATCTCTGTCACTAATTAACCCCTTCATAATGATAGTATGGGGGATGAATTTTATTAGAAGTACCTCATTAAAATGGTTTGATATGTTCTGAGCAACAGGTGAGAGCTGAAATAGGCAGCTGTAGCCATTAGCTGCCTGCTAGGTATTACCTCAGCTAATTCGAGTCACTTACCTGGGCCTCTTATCTGTGTTGATGTTTATGCCATTTTTTTAATGCATCTGACAAAAAAAAAAACAAAACAGTATGGTTAATTGTACTAACAGACTGTTCAAGAACTGAAGAAGAGTGAAATTCTGGTATTTCATTACTATTTAATTATGTTACTTAGTCTGTGTCTCTGAGATCTATTGATAGACCCCACTAACTTGCTAACATTAGGAGATAATTTAGCGCTCCATCCTCTCATCCAAATATGGTCACTTCTGGCTAAAAAAAAAAAAACAAAAACACTTTATTAGTTACACTTTGCTAGTACCAGGTTGGATCCCCTTTTTGCTTTCAGAGCTGCCTAAATTCTTCGTGGCACAGATTCAACAAGGTGCTGGAAACATTCCTCAGAGATTTTCATCCATATTGACATGATAGCATCACACAGTTGCTGCAGATTTGTTGGCTGCATGATGTGAATCTCCCGTTTCACCACATCCCAAAGGTGCTCTATTGGATTGAGATCAGGTGACTGTGGAGACCATTTGAGTACAGTGAACTCACTGTCATGTTCAAGAAACCAGTTTGAGATGATTTGAGCTTTGTGACATGGTGTGTTATCCTGCTGGAAGCAGCCATCAGAAAATTGGTACATCGTTGAACTACTACCACAAGCCTGAACTATTGATATAAGGCAGGATGGATTCATTCTTTCATGTTGTTTATGCCAAATTCTGACCCTACCATTTGAATGTTGGAGCAGAAATTGAGACTCATCAGACCAGACAACATTTTTCCAGTCTTCTATTGTCCAGTTTTGGTGAACCTGTGTGAACTGTAGCCTCAGTTTCCTGTTCTTACCTGACAGGAGTGGCACCTGGTGTGGTCTTCTGCTCCTTTGCTTATTCTTTTTGCCTTCTTTTTGCTAGATTTTATCGAGAGCCGATGGATGATTTAAGTTGATAATATGATGATATGTCTTTTTGCAATTTTTCCAAGTTACACTGTCAAGCTGCGTTTTGCCAGGCATTCATCACACAGTCTGACATGCTCCAAAATTTATAGCACAACATGGCACAGATTGTGACCAAGATTTTATTACACCGTGCTCGCTCGCACAGTGTAAAATGCAATGAACCTGCAAGCTGTTATCGCAGTCTGTATGGGATTTAACTCAGCTTCCCTCACTCCTCTTTATTTCTGTTGCAACTTTAAACCAGAAGCAGAGGAAGAGAGCCAGCCTTCGTCCTGTGCTTTTCTATGGGACGTTTAATCCAGAGCCAGAGTGTTTTTAATAGAGCCTCCTGCAGAGTTAAAAGACGCGTTCTCAAAGCATGCACACAAAGGGTTACTTCAGGCAGCTGTGAAGTTTTTGCAGGAGAGTCTTTTCATTTTTTATTTTATGAGTTTGCGTGTTCAGTAGTGTGAAATCACAGCTAGTAAAAAGTCTGTCTCTCTGCACACCATCTCAAGTCCATTCAGGTGAAATACCCATGATTGGACTAGATTTTCCTAAAGCACTTAAATTATTCTCTCAGTCTATAAAGGAGAGATTGCAAATGAACACTTTTTCTTTTTATTGCAGACTCAGGTGGCATGTTAAAGTGAGGGAACTGAGAGAGAAGTGACCCAAACCCTAATTTACATTTTCTGTGTATATTCCACCCAACCACTTAACCTACACATCCTTGTATTCTGAGACAGGTCCTGCTTAGCTTGTAAAAGGAAGAAAATAAGTCCCCCATAGAAGTGTGCTTGATCTTAAATTACCCTAGTTGTTCTGTAGAGTGTAAAGTGGTGGGAATTGGTAGGGCCACTCAGGCTGGGGGAGGTGGGTTTTACTCTGCTGGCTGCAGTAAGTATTGTCATAATGTAGGCTAAAGCATCTTGGGAGAGCTTTGCCTTTTGTGCAAATTCGGTCAGTCTGCTTAAAGATCTTGAGGGGTTTTGCAAAATTTAATGTCTCCCCTTGTGTGTATGTGTGTGTCTGTGTGTGTGTGTACGTGTGTGTAGTCTATTCAAAAAAGGAAGGTCACACAAAATTATTTTCACTCCATACAGTAATAAGCAACCAGGCCACTGGCAGAGACAGTCCTTCAAATGGCCTCGTTCTTGAGGCTGGATCTTTGAAATGTTACAGCATCTTGTTTGAATCAAAATTCTGCTGATTCAAATTCTGAATTGAAAATGTGTGTCAGTAAAGGCCAAAGTAGAAGTGGTTTAGTGACTCACACCCTTCTTAGAGACTAAGAAGGGTGTGATAATGTTAGGGTTTAGTGGTCCGAACCAGAAATTGCTCTAAAACATACACCCACAACCATAACATAATGTAAAACTGAGAGAAAAAAGGAAAAATCACAGTACGCCTGATCTCTGATCTTAAGGTAATGCCTTTTAATGTCTTACAATTCTGTGGATTTAGGCTGTCTTAGCTGCTGCCGTCTCTTCAAATAATCCCAGACTGTCTCCAGGACATTAAGATCAGGGCTCTGTGGGGGCCATACCATCTGTTGTGGAACTCCTTGTTCTTTTTGTTGCTGAAAATGGTTCTTTATGACTACATGTTTGGGGTTGTTGTCATGCCGCTGGATGAATTTGGAGCTGACTGGATAGCTCTCCGATGGTATTGCTTGATGGATGAGAATCAAAACCTCTGAAGTGCCTAAAACCTTTACACAGTGTTGAATGTTATAAATGCGGTAACATATAGTCTGAATAATATATGAATAATATAAAGGAATAAATTAATAAATGCCTAAGCTAGTCCAACTGTAACACCAACCCCTCAGTTTTGAGTTGCCACTAACACAGCATCCAAGTAGGCAACAATCTATAAATACACAGTAGATCTAATAGAGTAACTGGACATTAATTTGAGACCCTTAATTCTGAATTAATGTGTCCATGAGTTTAGATTTAAAAAACTAATCCTGGGAACTGTAGGGCTCAGTAAAAAAGACTAAAGGTCTCGTTAGAGCTATTTTCTAGTGACTTTTGAGTTACACAATACTATATGAACGCTACAACAATCAGAAAAAGAGAGGCATTCTAATCTACTCTGATGGACTATTCCATCCCAGACATATTTGTTACTATAGATAATACTCTGGCTGAACCCTATGGATTATTTTACTGGACAGTAACAACCCAAATCATAGCTGCACTACATGAGAAATGAAACATTTGTTGAGTGCAGTGTTTGTGGCTGTCCGTTCTTGCTGACTGGAGCATGTGGCCGAGGAGGGAAGTCCGTGCCAGCTGGCTCGACTGTTGTCTGTGGGGGTTTGACATGTGATGCAGCAAAAAGCAATCTGACCAACCACCGTCTTTGTTACTTTGTAAGGACAGGCATTTATTCATCATGTGTGCAAATATATACAAGCGCAATGATGTCTCACGAACTGCAACTCTTTCTCTTACGCACTGACTGTGCATATGCAAGAGGATATGGATTGGAGTCCAATAAATCACTGCGATCCAGTCTTTATTCTTAGTGTTTTAAACGGGCTAATGTAAAGACTGAGAGGATCAATATCTGTAATGACAGTCAGTGAAGGCCCAGCCATAACAAATCAGGGAGGGGTGACTGACTGCAGGAAGGAAGCATGAGGTTTCTAATTCACTCAAAAATACCTCCATAATCATGTGTCGATTACTTAATGCCAAATTACAAACGATTGACTGAATAATCTTCTATATAAAGGCCTTTTAAGTAGGGGAGATTGGGGGCACTTGTAACATTTTTTACAGTTTATTTCTTTACTTGCAGACTACTTGAAATACACTATACATATATATGTGCACTAACTAGCAGTACAATTGATATATTTTCACTAATGAGGACAAGACTACAATATTCATTTTAATGCAATAAGCCAGAGTATTACAATTACAATTGTAATACTGAATAATACATATTAACCCACAATATCTCAATCAGAAGCAATCTTCAAAGTAAACACATTACTGTGATAGCATTTAATAAAGAAAAACGTGTAGCTTACATACTTTTAAACTTGTTTCGATGTCGTGTATCGTAGGCTATGCATTCGAGGCAAAAATCAGATTCTTTTTTTCCCCAGAAGACTTGGCAACTATTCTAGGGGTAACTAGAAATTAATTTTTTGAGCTGAGTTAAAAGTACATTTTACTCAAATACACCGATAATCTGACGAGTCAAGAATAGTTTCTAACCTAACTTACATTAAGATAGACTGCAGATATGAGAGATGTTAAGATATTACCAGATTAAATAACAGATCTTTTCAAAATACTGCAATAAGATCCTGTGGATCCTGCATATATTTATTTAAAAGCAACAGAAACAAAATATATGATATATTTATTTGTCGGATATAATTCATGATATAAAATATTTATTTATTATTTTATATTTATGTCATGTATATGTGTGTGTGTCTCAATGTGTAGGCTAATATTGTTTTAACATATAAAACACGCTATTTCAAAAATTGTATTTTTATACAGCAGAGTAGACATATATTCTAGCTATCTATACCTATATTAGCACGGACTGTTCATATTAATTCTTAACAGATAACCTAGAGATAAAAATTCATGTACGTTTAAATTCATAATCATCTAAACTTTAGGCAGCAGATGAAAAATACTATGCATCCATAAAGTAATTTCCTTATCTCAAGATCAGGATTGTCCTTGAAATTTTTGCAGAAGTGAAGTAACTGCACTTTCTCCACAGGCAAAGAGAGAATCCTAAGCATGTGCAGAGTAAGTGTAACCACTCTAGCTTGTTTCTGATTGGAAATGAGTGTATGTTATAATTGCCTCGTGTCATAATTGCCCACGGTCTAGCTTAATTTGCCTCTGCTATTATTTGCTCCTGTCGTTCCAGCGGCATCTTGTTTTTCAGTTAACCATCTTTTTAATTTGCGATAAATTTGACTGACTCCATAGATTTCAGGGGCTTAATATATATATATATATATATATATATATATATATATATATATATATATATAAAAAAAAAAAAAAAAAAAAAAAAAATTTATATATTATAAAAAAAATAAATATATAAAATATATATATATATATATATATATATATATATATATATATATATTAAAAAAAAAAAAAAAAAAACATTGGTCATTCTGAGTTGTTATTTTTAGCATCAAAAGCAGGTCAACATTTCAGGTAAAATCCTTGCTCAATATAAACTGGTTTAATTTGTTACTAAATGTGGTATTGATGCACTCCCACAGGTTGAATTTCAGTAACTTTTGTAGATGACTTTTCATTAAGAAAACTTTAAGGTGCCGACAAAGACAAATAGAAAAAAGCTAAATGCATTCCCATCAGACACCACTGTGTTTTTACTGTAGCGCTAATTAGCTTTAGCATTATCATGCTAAAACTTTACAAAAAAGGTTGAGGTTGTCGTCAACATTAGAATTTTGCTCAAGATAGCATTGTGCACAAGTACTGCTTAATTAAGGCATGCTAACATTAAGCATGCTGCCTTAACTTTAGCTAGTAGCCTATTTCTAAAGCACATGTTTTAGTCTGAATCAACATTTTTTTGTGTTACTGGCAGATACATTCACAGCTAGTAGTTTTCCATTTTAATATAAAATACTATAACATAAAAAGTGATGTATTTCAGTGGAGCACCTCAAATTAAGCATTTAGAAAACATGCTAACTGTAGCATTTAGCTCATAACTGTAAACTAAAGGCAGTCCACTTACACACATTTTATTCAACCTAAAACTATTTAATCAATACATATAATCTTTGGAATCTATTTTTTAACTGATGATTACTCTTTGTTAATTATTAAATATTTTTTTAGATGTACTATGTAGTGGTCTTATCATGATGCAATCTGAAGGTAGCCCACGGCCTTAAGATTTTATAGCTCTTTTCATTCTATTGTGCTTGACTGTCTTTCATTAAAAACAGTTTTTGTCAGTACATTTTTGCAAAGACTGAAAAGGATTTTGATTGAGTTTGCGTTATGAATTGAGCAGTAGTGTGAATGACTGAGAGAAATCAATCCCTTAGATAAAGTTTTTTGAGAGGAACAAGCATTGATCAATTTAAAAGAAAAGAGTGTTTTTTTGAAGTCAATACACTGCCCTTTTCAGCAAAGGCAAGCCTATGAACAAAGCACCCTGCTGCCTCTTCTGAATGCATATTGGATTGACCGCAGGTTGAAGTAAAACTCTTCAAAGGGGGAAACAGGGGGTGAGTGGGGGCTTGTGTACACACACTAAATTTGTGCCACTTCAGCTCGGCAGAAATTCTGCTGCATGGTTCATTGAAGATAACGTTACGATGTGGTTTCAGGGTTCACATTTCTAGCAAAAGCAGTTTGTGTTCTGTGTGATTTGTTTGTTTGTAAGTTTATACACAGATATTCTTCAGTCAGTAATCATTTCCACTTTAGAAATATACTGAAGGAGGAAGTACTAAGTGAAGTCATAAAGAAGCCTGAACCACCCTTGGGGATAGAGAAATACTGGTTATAATCTGTTTTTAAACATGGTGCTGTTAAAATTAGTGCTCCTATTACAGTTGTGAAGGGCAAAAAACAATTTTCTGATTGTGTGCTCTATTTCACTGCAATTAGTGTTTGAAATAGAGGCAATAATACTCTATATTAGTCCATACTTTAATGCCTTGGTGTTGTAGTTTGGTTTTAAACTTAAATATCTCTAAAACTGTCAGATATATGAATTTTTGTGCAGCCTCCAATCTTGATAACTTTGGTGGTACCCTGGCTTTTCCTCTAGCTCTCCCAGCAAGTCAGCATTTTTAGGCTTTGAGTGATGCAGAGGGATGACAAATACAGTTATTTATCCCCAGGACATCTGAAAGACTTGTTTAACAGCAGTGCATTTCAAGCTTCTTCAAAGTGACATGACGTACAACCCCCCTTGATCGCCTGCATTATTCAATCAACATATGGGAGCTTTGTATTTTGCATTTTGATTACTTTGTTTTATTTTCTTTTTTACTCCTCTAAAAACTACTTGGATAGCTTTATGGAAGTTGTGGCGTGGGTTAAATTTGCCTTTTCACAACACATTGAAAAATTACCCAGTAAATATGACAACAAGGGGTCTTTTAAAAGTGTCCATATGTAACAAAGTGCGAGTTGGACCAACACTGAGAAAATGGCGGTACATGACACCCAGGGAAGGAGAATGGGCTATTGCTCTGCTAGCTATTTCAACTCACAAGCTAACATTTTTGTGTAAAGCTCAGGTTTTCCTAGAGGAAGAAAGAGTGAGACCTGCCATAGAAAATCACATTTTTGACATATATTTGACATATATTTAACACAGCTGAACAGATTATACAGAAAAGATAGCATTAGGGGTTTTTTTTTGTTTATTTGTTTTCCTGCATTTCACTTTTTAGGAAGGCTAACACTGGATTTGATCCATTAAAACGAATCATGTTCCCATCAGACTTGGCTGTACTTTGTTCACTGCTTATTAGCAGAGGCTAGCATGCTAATACATAAAATAAAGTCAATTAAGTGTCAGTGACTTAAGTAGCTTATGACCAGCAACTCTTTTAAGGGTAAAAGCGAAATCAGGAAACTGCACAAAGAGTCTACAGACAGCTGAGCTTCACTTTTACCTGTTATGCTAACATTGGCCTTCATTTTTTTTGTGACTCAGCCATCTTTTTAGTTTTACTGCCAGAGACATTCGCCCTTTTCCGTCTCACTAGGACAAGATCAGATTATTTTTTTCTTTTTTGGAAGTGGTGAATGAAGCAGCAATAGCATCCAGGTGAACTTTAAGAATCAGTTTTCTCTTCCTGCTCTCTCCTGCGAGACTCCGGCTCTCAGCTCGAGCAGTGTTTCCATACACGCCGCTGCTCTCCGAAAATCCTCTTACTCCCCACACACACTCGCGCACATCCTCACATAGTTATACACAGCTGAACACACTCACACATACACACACACAGGACTACTCATACTCACACTCACAGACACACACAGCGTGGATTTGTTTTCTCTGTGATGAGAGGGATTATGGGATAAAAGAGACGAGGCCACGGCAGTTTAGTTCAGGTTGGACCAAAGCTGCTCTCAGCAGCAGCAGCAGCAGCAGCAGCAGCACAATGACAAACAGATGAATGTCTGGCTCCATGCTGGAGATCTGCACGGACTTTAACACCATGGCCACTGCACTGTGTCTTTTGGGTGCAAGAGCTTCTGATTGGGATTCTAAAGTGGAGAGTGGATCTGTTTTTCTTCCAGATGACTGAAGATCAGCAGAAACAGAAGCATCTAAGTGTAATCCGTGGAAGGCAACAGAATAGAGAGGAGTCAAACTCAAAAGCCGAAAAGTGTTGAAATGGATCTGTTGCTTAAGGATAACTTGAATATCAGCTGTTCTTCTTCTTAAGCTTTTACATTTTTTAACAAAGGCATGTGAGCTGTTTGTCTTGAGACAACTTTCTCACTTTTTGACCTACTTTAGTTAAGCTTGTTACACTTTCAACCTAAGGACAGTTTTCTGTTTCGTACACCGCACGCTATGACATGACTGACTGATGCATTCAAGCCATCGACAGCACAATATGGGAATCGATCAGCTGGATTCGTACGGTGATGACGTCCTCATCTAGTATGCATTTTCACCTGCTTTTAAAAAAAAATGTGTCTCAGACGATGAGTGAACAGTTGGGCTCTTTTACTCTTAACAAAAGCAAGAGCTGGAACTTTAAATGTAAAGAAAACATCAGAGAATCAGCTGTTTGATCAAGTATTAGTCAGCATTTTGTCACTGAAATGCCATTAAACCTCTCATTTTTACTGCAGCCATGTATCAACTTGCTCTGACAGGCGTAAACTTCTCCTCATGGTTTATGGCAGTGGGAGGGAGAAGTCTAAACAGAATAAATCAAACACCAAAGATAAGCACACAGATGCTGCTCATTGCATTTGTGAGTATTTCTGTGGAGAGTTGGGGGATGGAAGCTTAATGATCTGTGTGCGATTAGTCACTGTAGTACGTGAGACTTGCTGTAAATTTTTCACAAGAATGATACGTCCGATTGTCATTATAGAATTATGAAGGGTTTTTTTTTTGGCATAATTTACACTGAGGTGCCACAGAGGCTCTTCTTCAATCTTTTCCCTCTGCCTCTGTGCACTCTCACCCTCCTGAAACCCACAATGGCATTGTTAGCTTAATCTGCAATAAGAGAATCAGCTGTCACATCAGTGCTTCCCCTCAATGCGTGCGCACAGTTTTGCTGAGCGACCACCACGGCCCCGCTCGTGCGTGTAGCCATCGACTGCCTATCCGCGGAGTCGATGAGCTGTTATTTGACTGCGGTCGATTGCACTAAGCAGTGCGATCTCACACTGAGAAACAAGAAGTCTCACTAATTGGAATGTGAGAAATCTAACTAGAGGTGCACAAAGTGTCTCTGAGCATGCATTTCTAATTCACTGGTTCCATTTAAATGCTGTATAATGATCGCTTTTTCCAAACAGAGGACAATCTGGGTAAAATAATTACATTGTAGTCTTGAAATCCAGTAAGGCTGTCCATCTTACCAGGTTTCCACTGTCTTGATTAAAGATGCTGGTCATTGTTTGTCTATATTACCCAAAACAAAAAGGAAACTATACCTTAATCAAGCACATATTCTTAGTCTGGACCATATTATTTGCTTTAATTCTCTCGTAAAATGTGCTTGCTTTTCCTGTCCTTAATTTTCAGCCATAAGAACAAAACGTCGGGCTGGCCGCCCCCTGGCCCAGGCTCCTGGGGAGGACTGCAGGGGCCCCCATACAGTTGGGACAGCATGAACAACACCAGGGAGGGACGCGACTGCCTCACCAAGTATGTATGATGATAAACACTGGCATACATTGAACTAGCAAAAAATAAATCCAGTCTTTATGTGATGGAGCCCAGACTAGTAGTAGTAGAGAAAGTGCTGGTATGGGAAATCACACTGCAACAATTTTAGATTAGATTACCAAGACCTGTAAACAGAGTTATTAATATAGAAATATGGCAATTGTAGAGTGTAAAGAACAAACTAGTATGTAGTATTCATACATGTAGTATATGTAAAAAGAAGCCAATATTAACAGTTAAATGTTTAAATACCTATCAGGAAGGAATACAAGCAACACAATGCATGAAGCAATGTAACAATGTCAAATCAGTGGTATAGGCATTGTTTCACCTTAAGGTAATTTTGCATTCCAGCAGTGCAGGATGTTGTCTCTGCATATGTGTCATGCAGGTAGACACCTCCTGCCATAAAAACATGCAAATGCTCAAGTTAGGCTGGCTCTCAGGTGTTGGCATAAAAACACTATGCATGAGTTCATCTGCTTGTAGACTCTGTGGTCAGACTCTTTGTGTAGATTTCTGATTTCTCGGTTACCCTAAAAAGAATTGCTGGCTGTCAGTAGGTGAAATCGGTTGCAAAGAGGGTGCTGCAAAAACCTTGTGATTGTTTTGGTTGCTAATGGATTACCACAGTTGCACATAGTTTGCATGGAGGATGCAGACTTGTCTGCAAACGCTTGCCAACTACTCACCAAACGGTAGTTAAACCCAAAAAAGCGCGACACAAACCGCAAACAGAAAACATTCGCCTTCAAAGTAAAAGTTGCGTCTTAGTGCTGCAACAAACATATTTCAAAATGAGCAACTTTTGCTTTGAAGATGAATGTTTGCTGTTCTTCACAGTTTCATTACCACAAGGTGAGTAGTTGGGGAATGTTTCCAGACAAATTTCCATCTTGCAAGCAAACTACAGGCGACCGCAGCAATACATTTTTCCCTAGCATTTTTCCTGCTCACTGAGTGGTCTCTAGGCATGTGTGACTGGAGCTTTAGCAATCAATTTCACAGTGTCTGCCAGCAACTACTCGCCACCCGGTTAGAGAATACACATTTTTCCCTAGCAACCTGTTGTTGTCAAGTAGTCGCTGAGGGGGTCTCTAGGCCGGTGTGACTTGGGCCTTAGTTTTGATGATTTAAAAAAAAAAAAAAACTGGGTTACCACAGGGTAATCAAAAAATCAAAAAATTCTATTAGGAAGAAATACCAAATCAAACCGCTTTAACATACAGTGCTTAACAAATTTATTAGACCAGCTGTCATAAAAACTAAAAAGATCGTCCAGCATCATAAAGTGCTTTAATGTGGACTCTTTCCTTTTCAGTCATTTATCGACGTTTTACCATTTTGAACAGGAGTGAGGAATTTCAAACTGAATTCACGTTTTTATACCCAAATGTGAGCCGGCACAGTGGACTTCTCTGAGAAGTCCGAAATTATTCAAGCATAACATTCAACCACTAAAAGAAACTTTTTGTTCAGGAATGCAAGTAAATAACTGTAATTTGGCATCTTAATCAATAATTATTAATGTGCTTTACTATTTTTTTCTGTTATTTTTTTTTATAAAACTGTAAATTTGAAAATTTATGGATAACGACAATAATTATAGTTCAGCATTAAAAACATCATTTGGATTAAAGAAATGATAACATAAAAAAAACAATTTTGGTAATTACCAATACTGTTAATTTAAGGCAGCTGTGGCATAAACCTTACACTGGGTGGTGGTCTAATAAATTTGTTAAGCACTGTAGGTTGACATTTCAGTGATTATAATAATTTTAATCGTGGACAGACCTGCTGTCTCCATAAACATGCATAAGGAGACATGGCTTCCTTGTAACAATATGGTAGCCGCACTGAAGCGCAAGATTCAACCATAAGAACAAAATGAAATGTGTTACAATGGTAAATATGTAAATATATTTTTTATTCTAAGTGATAGAAGTAAAGAACAATGTCTCACACATCCTTTAGTTTAGGGAACAGTAGGCAGTGGACCATGTGAAGCAAATGAGGGGGAGTCCATTGTTCAGACCTTAAAAGTGTGTTGTTTTGTACCTGTAATTAGCAAACAAGCTGTCTGCATATTATTATAATAGCTAACATAAAGTTATATTTAGCAATGATGCATTGAGAAAGACGTTGTTAAAAAAGGGATCTTGAGTCCCCCCTGTATTTGTCACCCATGGTTTGCAACAAAAAAGCAGGTGTGATCAACACAAAATAATTCAAATTTTTTTTAAGTGGGCAACACGCTTAAAAAAAATAAAAATTTGGATTTTTTTGCCCCCTTGGTGAATGAAATCATTACATCCCCTTCTTCCCCATCACATCGGCTTCTTGCCCTTTTCATCATTCATTTACAGTGTATATGGCACTGTGTGCTGCCATTTTTTAGAACACTATAAGTAAGTCGAACCTTATCTGCTTTCATGAAGCCCAGCCTGTCAAGAGAAGAGAAGAGCTGTGGGTTCCTATGAGACGAGCTGACAAGTTACAGATATAGCCATCACTCTGCGTTTTCTCAAACAATTATAAATAATGTCAAAAATCCAAATGACAAATGAGTTTGTCTGTATCGAGAAATGTATACCTGCCATATTTTTGAATTGGTTTTGCAGTAGTATGTACTTGATAAACCCTGCTCACAGCATCTCCTGTTGACTGAGGTGTCTTTTCTTTTTTTTTACATTACATAAAGGAGTAGTCCAGGTGGTAAATCATAAGCATCTTTAACACAGGAGCTTCCTCTTTAGTGAGGAAAGGACGAATCCTCCTGGATGCAGTAGAGAACACCACAGCTGTGGTTCCAGCTGGGTCCCAAAAGTTCTTCTCCTGCACTTTGATACAGCGAGCCAATAATGATCAATGAGTCATATTTCCATAAATCAATCCCCATCATTTAAATAGAGCAGAAAAATTGAATTAATCATGTCACAGTAGATGTCTTTATATGACTATAACACAGTTAAAGTGTGTGGTACCCGATAGTCAAGACTAGGTTAGCCTGGTCTGTTAAGCCTGTTATATAACTCTAATATGCTCCGCTTTGTTCTTGACCGTATTACATTTTTTGGACTCGTTGTTAGGTATCTATTGAAATTATCTGATGAAAAACGACTATCGTTTAAATACACGCCCTTAAACCTGACCTTGCCAGGAAGTGAGCCAACCATTTGTCCCAGGAATCATGTTTTCCGTAAAATTAGCAAATTATTTTGCTCTTTTGTCAGTTGTTCAGTTATTTCTTTAGCGCTTCTCGGTGCCTGTTCACTAAAGAATAATTGTGTGTAGGCACCTTACGCTGGGTTGTGGTTTAATGGTAGAAACTTCAACAGCTGCTACTGCTATGGTGAGGCAAGAACCTGGAATTTCAGCAACATCACCAGGATCTGACCTTTTTTCTTTCCAGCTTTCCCCTGACCCCATGACGCCCTCGTCTTTCCTCTTGTGGGATTAAACCCCACCGACCCTAAAGGGGAATGTGAGCCGGCATCACAGATTGGAACATGCTTTATCACGGACAGATTTAGTCTGAGATTTCTGTGCCGAATGTACAACAGAGATCAATGTGATAATGGGTTAGAGAATAAGGATGTGAAATAAATGGCATAAAAGAAGTGGGGCAGAGATTCAGGTTGATCCAGACTGGTTAGAGATAAAGGTATATTGTGGATGGTTGGAACATGTTTCATCATCGGAGCAGATTTAGGCAAAGCTGCAGATATACTGTAATAAATAGATATATTTCACTGGGTCCTAAAAAGTCTCAAAACCAATGTTACCTGAGACAATAAAAGAAATGATTTTTGTTAGTAATAATAGTAATAGTTGCACATATCTGACATAACCGTCAGTATGGATGAGGCAGAAGATTCATGCGATCTACTGTATGGATTGTAGGCAAAGAACAATGAGATGGATGCTGGCCAGGCAACAATAGATATCCTGTACAGGACTTTATGTGTAGACAGGAAGCAGCAGCTGCCAAGGGAGCCTTTTAAGCTGCAAAGGAGGGAGGAAGCTAGAAATAGAGACAGAAAGAATGAGTTAACCCCACTGAAAGTGTATATCAGCTCTTAATTAACAGGCACTCTGCATTCTCAATGTCTCAGCTAAGACAGACGTATGAGGTTCAGCGGGCAAGAAGTAATTTAATACGGTACATTTACATTTTAGTGGTGCTCTCACCCCGAGTGCAGTGACTTGCAATAAGGCAAAGAAAATGACAATGTGAAAATTTCAGTATTAACCTATATTTAAAAGAGGTGGCCGCATATTGCGGCCAACAGCAGAGCTCTGATACTCCACAGCAAGAGGGTCCTAAGGGCATGGTCTTTTTGTTTGGAGTTCAGAAACATGCACCAAAGTGCCCTTGACCAAAGCACTCACTTAGAACTGGAGTTGGTCCCCAGGTGTATGATGGCTGCCCACCGGTGCTGAATGCAGAGAGCAACTTTCTCCATTTGGGGATCAACAAAGGATAGGTTAACAGTTTAAAAAAAAAACAAAAAAAAAAAAACTGCCAGGTTTTTTGTTTGTTTGCATTTTAAAATTATTTCTGGAGAATTGGATGCCTTTATTTTACAATAACAGTGGAGAGATACAGGAAATGTGGTAAAAGAGTGAGGATATGACCAAGCTTTAATCTCCATTACTGCACAACCGAAACTGCAGTGCCTCTAAAGGCCACTTGAGGCTCGCTCCATGTAGACTTCTGTGTTGTCCATGGTATTTTTTAAATTTATATATTTTATGTTTTTTATAACTCACTTGTTCAGATTTTGTTAAGGTTTAAAATTAGGTCCATACGTGTTTTAACTGGCAGATGTGTTGTAGCTGCTGGGCCTCAACTCCTCTAAATACACTCACTGAACTGGAACTCTCCAGAGTTTGTGTTGTTGGTGTCTTTTTGTGGCATTTTTTTATTGGAATTACCTAATGAAAAATATGGATTGCTGTGTGATACAGACCATCCAAGAAGTTTGTGGTCCAGTTTTGGTGAGTGAAAATCTAGTAATTTATTAGTCTGTTACTTAGCAGCTTGCTATCCAAGCTTGCTAGCTTTAGCTTATAACTCAACACTGTACCCTCTAGTCTAAATATGATCTCTGGCTCCACAAAAAGAAAAGCAAACAAATATGGAGGCAGATAAAACACCAGTGTCCAGGAACCAGCTGGGTGATTTCCCAGTAGCTATTGTATGGCCATCTTTTATATACAGTCTATGGGTATGGACATGCAGTAAATGTCTGCCCAGCTGGGACGTGAACAGAAGACTCGCCACTCAGGCCAATGAAGAAAAAAAAGACTTCTTTCAAGACTACCCTTTTTGAATGGGTCAGCTGTCCTGCTGACCACAATCTGCCTAAGATGCTGCAAGAAAAAAAGAAAATAAATAAAAGATTATACTAAAAGAGAAAAATGCTACACAGCTACTTTTGCCCAAATGGAAGTGTCTTAATGACTTTCCCCGACCATGTATAACTATTGATATCACTTTATCCATGTAAGCATAAAGCTGAAACCCCAGCAGCCTTAAGGGTTCATATCCACATAGATATAACTTGGTATCCTTGCCAGCTGATTCAGGTAAAATACACTGAAATAAAGAAACGTCCTTCCTCTTGACTGATTAGATCTATTTAATCCTTGGAAGATGAGGACAATTTTAAGATGAGCTGAGCATACATTTACTTTCAGATTTTTATAGCATGGTTCTCCTTTAAATTTACAGTCTTAGGGTGGAAACTACAAGGACTATGCTATCTTAGGACAGCTTTTAATGCTGTGTTCATACCATGAGGGAGTGAGCGTTGTGACACACTTATTTTCTGTCTTCTCTTTTCCCTCATCCTACAACCAGTCATGGCAGATGGCTGCCCTTCTGGGTCTTCCTGTTAAAGGGGAGTTCTTCATCACTACCGTTGCCAAGTGCTTGCTCTTAGGGCATCATTTGATCTGGGTTGTCTAATATTGCAGGGTCTTTACTTTACTCTAAAGTGCCTTGAATTTAGTTATTTTGCTGGTGCAGTATAAATTAAATAGAATTGAATTACTCTCACTGATTACTGAAAATTCCAGTGGTCTTTATCAAACACTAACAAAATCAAAATCAGTGTTAGCTAGGTTTCTTGAAGGAATGTCTTACTACCTAGCTAGGTAATGCTGTCTAAAACACAACAATTGGCGCAACTATAGAGTCACCGGTCACTTTATGGACCCCCCTCTTTTACTTTCAGAACTGCTTTAATTCTTTGTGGCTTAGATTCAACAGAGAAACATTCCTCAGAGATTTTGGTCCATATTAAAACGATAGCAGTTGCTGCAGATTTGATGGGTGCACATCCAAAGTCTGCCAGTATCCCCCACACCATTACACCACCACCATCGACCTGAACCACTGATACACAGCAGGATGGATCTGTGCTTTCGTGTTGTTTAGGTCAAATACTGACCATCTGAATGTTGCGGCAGAAATCTGAACTCATCAGACCAGGCAACATTTTTCTAGTTCTCTAGTCCAATTTTGGTGAGCCCATGCGAATTGTAGCCTCAGTTTCCTGTTCTTCGCTGTCAGGAGTAGCCCCCGGTGTGGTCTTCTGCTGCTGTAGCCCATCTGCTTCAAGGTTCCACATGCTGTGCGTTCAGAGATGCTCTTCTGCATACCTTGGTTGTAACGAGTGGTTATTTGAGTTACTGTTGCCTTCCTATCAGCTCAAAGCAGTCTGGTCATTCTCCTCTGACCTCTGGCATCAACAAGGCATTTTTGCCCAGAGAAATGCTGCTCTCTGGATATTTTCTCTTTTTCGGACCATTCTCTGTAAACCCTAGAGATGGTTATGCAGGAAAATCCCAGCAGATCAGCAGTTTCTGAAATACTCAGACCAGCCTGTCTGGCACCAACAATCATGTCACGTTCAAAGTCACTTAAATCAGCTTTCTTCCCCATTCTGATGCTCGGGTTGAACTTCACATGTAGAAGGTCGTCTAAATGCATTGAGTTGCAGCTGTGTGATTGACTGATTAGATATTTGTGTTAATGAGCAGTTGAGCAGATATTCCTAATAAAATGGCTGGTGAGTGTCCATGAGTGTAATTTGACAGATGTCAAATTACTTAACTTGTCATACTTGTCATAACTTCAAAACTGCATGTATGAAATCTTTCTGTTACATTTCATCCATTTATTAAATTGCTTTTGTTGGCACTTCTGTACTTTATAATACAAAATGAGTGAGATTGGAGTTTTCAGAAAAAAAAAAAATCAGCTTTCCCATTTGTAAATTATGACATGAATAATGTCAATGACTGTATATAGAGATGGCTGACACATCACCACTTCCCAAAATATCAAAGCCAAAATATTGCAGAAGTATCAGAGTGTGCACAGTAGTGACTAGAGACATGAGACACGAAGTCCTGCCTCTTGTTCCTCGAAACTGTGATTGGACAGTCATTGTTCCAAAGATTTTTCCACTTCAGTTATCTAATGAGCGGTATCTGTGTGTCCATGTTACTTCTGTTAGTTTGCAACAGGTTCTTCCCACTGTTCCAAAGGATTCAGGAAAGCTTAGGTCATCTATGAAAGAGATCTGCCAACTGTTCTTATCCTGGACAGTCTGCAGACTTTTATACGGCTTCAAGAGACAAGTTGTTTCCAGTCTGCAAATCTGAGCGATTAAATGAACAGAGGACCTGTACTCTCTCCTATAAGTGGCTTTTAAGCATAAAATGTTGTAAACCTGAGCCAGAGCTCTGATTTATGAACAGCTGATTGCATAGCTCAAATCATTCATTCCAAGTTTAATGATCTCTGTCTCAGCTGAAATGATTTCTTCTGTATTATTGAATTCAGTGATTGAATTCTAATGTGCACTTAGTCATGTTCTCCAAGAAAGCCTTCTTTAGGCAGCAGGACAGATTTGATCCCTGTAATAGTCATTGTGCCCATTATGTCATCAAGAAGAAAAACTATTTGGCAACTCATTTTATGTCACTCTGCATAACTAGGTCAGCAAATTGTCTGAACTGAAAGTGAATTAAAGTCAAAGTTAAATGAAAGACGTCCTTGTTTTTCCTCCTTTTTATATAGCGTAATTAAATTTGAGATATTGACAAAAAAAATTACATTTGTAAGGTGATGGTTTTTTTAACAGGGTAGATTTACATAATCCAAGCCAATCTTTCTACACCCAAACAACAACAATGACCTTCTTTTATTTACCCAATATAATTGCAAAGCAGGCAGCTCCGTGGGTTGCAGAATAATTTCCCCATTGTTTTTCCTCGCTTGGAATTTCTAATGATACTGAACACAATCACTGGGCTCTCTTGGATAAATACACCATACTATAGGCTCATGCAATGACCATCGCTTCTAACTGTTGGAACATTTAGAAGCAATGTTTGTTATGTTGTAATAGCACTTGGTACAAGAATACAATACTAATGAGCCTCGGCTGAATGGAAGATTTTGCTTCTCAGCCTTCAAGCCAGGCTAACAACTAACCAGCACCAGTGTGTGTGCTATATTATGCAGCTGTCCATTAATATTGCAGCGTCCTGATTGCGCATGTCAGAGGAGTTCTGGATTTGTGGTAGCACAGCTTTTGCCCATTAGCTAAAATGCTATTCATGTTCTGACACTATAACTAGGTCTGTTTATTCCATTATTTTAGCACTTCGGTTCCTCAGGTTATTTTTTTGGTTTTATGTTTTATTTACCTTCATGTTAAATTAGGAAAGCTGTGACACCATGAGTGCAGTGGGTTGATGATGTCCCCTGTGTTAACACCAAGCTGTCTAGCTGATCCGTACTGAGAGTGAGATGCTGCTTGCCATAAAAAAATTCTTGCATGACAAATGTTACAGTCTGATTTGAGCAGGTAAATTGTTTCCTTTCAAATTTCCATTTTTTTTTAAAGAAAGTTCATACAAAGGTTACAGTGGGAAATAAGTGCAGGCGATTTATTAAAAACGTGCAAACATACATGGAAATACAGTATATAAGGCAAAAACAGAGTTTGTACAATTCTAATGAGATTGAAAGTCAATATTTGGTATGACCACCTTTATTCTTCAACACAGCCTGAACTCTCTTAGGCAGCTTTCTTGTCATTTCTTTAAGTAGTCTTCAGGAATAGTTCTCCAGGCTTCTTGAAGGACATTCAAAGCTCTTCTTTGGATGTTGCTGCCTTTTGTTCCGTTCTCTGTCAAGATGATCCCACACTGCTTCAATAATGTTGAGCTCCAGGCTCTGGGGAGGCCAATCCATGACTGATAGTGTTCCATTGTGTGTTTTTTCTATCCAGGTATGCTTTTACTGCATTGGCAGTGTGTTTGGGCTCATTGAAGCTTTTGTCAATCAGATGCTATTTCTTAAGAACATGACTTTCAGATACTGTTCATCTGCTGTAGATAGTCCTTTAGGCCTGCTGCTTCGTCTTTTGTCCTCCACTTGTGTAGTTTCCTGAATTTTTTTAAGAACACACTGCACATGATGCTGAGATATACCAAGTTTTCAGCCAATAGCTCTTTGGAAATCACTTTGTTGATGCTAAAATGCTATTTTATGCCTGTCAAATTGTGTTATCTTTGGTGTTTTTCATAGATTCAACTAAAGAAATTGGAACAAATTGTATGTTTTTGCGACAGTCCCTAAAGATGCAATTTAAAATTGGTTCTTTGCTAACTTGTCTGTTTTGTGCAGACACAATACTGTTTCATCTCTTGTGTTAGGTGTCTTTTTATGCTTGAACGATTCATCGGTCAATGTGAAGTGGCTTTAAAACAAAAAAAACAAAGAAAACAGAAACAAAAAATCATTCTACTGAAAATGTTCAGGTACAAGGACTGGGCTGAAAATGAGTGAGAAAGCCCAAAGAAAACCTTTGAAAGCCTGGAGAACTCGTTCACAACCACTTAAAAAAATTACAAGAAAGTCTGGTTTCTTGAAAGCAAAATATAAAGAAATGAGGGGTGGCTTTTTTGCACATTAGTGTTTTATCATTGTTGGGATTTTAGCTGAAATTCTTCCTGTTCTGTATTTTCCAGCCAAGTGTCCCAGAGTAGCTCCTTGGAGGAGGTCCACCTAGATGGGGTCCCCCCTGCCCCTCGTCTGGTGGAGATGAGACGGGACCCTGTCCTGGGCTTCGGCTTTGTGGCGGGCAGTGAGAAACCAGTGGTGGTCCGCTCCGTCACTCCAGGTGGGTGTCACGATCGGCTTAAAGTCAAAATCTTTAAATTTAATACATTTAATTATTCATGTAACCAACTTTAAAAAAAAAAAAAAACAGTTACATTTAATTTATTTAGAATATACAAACTAATCTTACACTTCCCTGAACCCTAGCAGGTTAGTCAGTGATACACTTTATGTGTACTTTACAAGTATAATGTCATTCTGTGTGTTTTGACTCTTTTTTGCTGATTAATGATTAGTTCCCAATGCAAAGTCAGAAGTCCAGTGACACACAAAAAATGCACAAAACACATGAGCCTCTGCTAAGATGAATGCCAATAGCATAACTAATAAAACAAAGTTGGGAAAAGGGGTCCTCCAGCTAAGCTAGTGTAGTAATCTGAGAGTGTGCATACTGGGTTATTTTATTAGTTCTTTCTCCTCGTCTGAACTGTTCTAATCAGCGCATCAGACAGTTGCTGCAGAAGGAAACCATGCACCATGTGCTCTGTTTGCACAAATAAGTGGCCACAAACAAGAAAAAGCATGAACACAAATTCCTGTTGGGGAGGGAGTCTTTTCTGCAAAAACTTTGGTTTGACTGGCTGATTGCCAAATTGCTGCCAAACAACAGCTTCCAAACCCCTATTAACTGTCAGCTCCATTGGCTGCACAGACACAGGCAGTGATTAGGCATCTCAATAATCGATCAGTGCTGAATCCTAAGCAGGCAATTGAACTAATGAATATTCTATTTAAAATGGTTGGCCAAGGAAGGGAATATATGTGCTTGCAGTGAGTAGATTAATGCTTACACCTATTACACGTGTCTAGACAAGCACAAACAACAAAGTATTTACAAATTAGCTGCACGTTGGCATGCACAAAATCACACAAACACTCATTTGCAGTGTCAATTTAGCTGTAATTACTCTTGATTTATTCACAGGTAATCTTTGGCTGGCACGACTAAATCTGTCTACCTGCTGCTTTCATGGAGCGCTCTGATCAACTGTGGCTTGTTTGCATGTGTTTGTATGTCTGTAGGTGGTCCATCAGAGGGGAAGCTGCTGCCAGGCGATGAGATCATCATGATCAACGACGAACCCGTCAGTTCGGCTCCTAGAGAACGAGTCATCGATCTCGTCAGGTAGATACAAAATCCTAGTGAAGTGAATCAGAACTGAAATGTTTTATTTAAGGTGGTGAAATTCATAAAGAGATTATAGAAACCCTGATGTCATTCTTCACTGCTGATTGTTGAAAAATAACATTTAGAGGGCAATTTCTCTCCGTCTTGGTGAAGCCCCTCGGTTTATCCACTGTCCGATACATGCTGTTTCAGCTCCCTTCCCTTTACAGCAACTTTCTTCTGATTGGCTGCCCCTTGTAAACAAGTTTGCAACAGCAGGTTGATGGGGCTGTTGTGCTCACAGCCGGAGCTGTGTCATAGAGCCTGAGATGACCATATTAGGTCATCTCAGGCTCTATGACCCTCATACACAGACACTGACCTCATTATTTGAAACTTTGGCCATGTTTATGAATAATTTATATGAGTGTCCATCATTGTAACAGTGTATGCTCTCACCAGCCACTTTGTTAGGTACATCTGTTCAACTGCTTGTTAAGACAAATATCAAATCAGCCAATCACAACTGCAACTCAATGCATTTAGACGACCTTCTACATGCGAAGTTCAAACTGAGCATAGGAATGGGGAAGAAAGCTGATTTAAGTGACTTTGAACGTGGCGTGGTTGTTGGTGCCAGACGGGCTGGTCTGAGTACTTCACAAACTGCTGATCTGCTGGGATTTTCCCACACAACCAACTCTAGGGTTTACAGAGAATGGTCCAAAAAACAGAAAATATCCAGAGAGCAGCATTTCTCTGGGTGAAAATGCCTTGTTGATGTCAGAGGCCAGAGGAGAATGACCAGACTGCTTTGACCTGATAGGAAGGAAACAGTAATTCATATAACCATTCATTACAACCAAGGTATGCAGAAGAGCATCTCTGAACGCACAACACATTGAACCTTGAAGCAGATGGGCTACAGCAGCAGAAGACCACACCAGGTGCCACTCCTGTCAGCTCAGAACAGGAAACTGAGGTTATAGTTCACACAGCTCACCAAAATTGAACAGTAGAAGACTGGAAAAACATTGCCTGGTCTGATGAGTCTCAATTTCAGCTGCGACATTTGGATGGTAGGGTCAGAATTTGACCTAAACAACATGAAAGCATGGGTCCATCCTGCGTTGTATCAAGGGTTCAGGGTGCTGCTGGTGGTGTAATGGTGTGGGGGATATTTTCTTGGCACACTTTGGGCCCCTTAGTATCAACTGAGCATGGTTTAAATGCCACAGCCTACCTGCTGCTGCTGACCATGTCCATCCCTTTATGACCACAATGTACTCATCTTCTGGTGGCTGCTTCCAGCAGGAAAACACACCATGTCACAAAGCTCAAATCATCTCAAACTGGTTTCTTGAACATGACAATGAGCTCAGTGTATTCAAATGGCCT
>VUQI01014664.1:22282-39210 GCA_015106735.1 Paratilapia polleni
TTTTATTTTTTTTTAAAAAGTTTTTTTTTTTTTTTTTGATTTTTTTTTTTTTTAATTTTTTTTTTTTTTTTTTTAATGTCACTTTTTACTTCAATCTGCTCCACTGTATTTATGACAGTTGTAGCTACTTATCAAATGAAGCTTTTCTAAACATGGAGATGAGTTTTTCTTTTTTGTTTGTTTTTTTTTTTTTAAATAAATGAAACTGAACAGTCAATACAATTACAGCTGGGATAATTAGTAGAGTGGCTATGTTGACTAACAGAAACTTGCATTTTTAAAAAATATATTTGTTTAAATAATTTTCAAAGAAAAATCCCAGACATTTCTCAAATGCGAAAATGTTGTGTTGTCCTTATTAATAATTTTAAATTGCAGTCATTCTGAAGACCGTGGTTTGAACAAAATAAAAAGGATTTAATCAACTTTTGAGGTAAATCACACATTTCAGATTTCTCTAAAGTATGCAAATAAAATCGGCAGAAAAGGCAGTCTAGTAACCTCAATTAATTATTTATGTTTTAGTACTTTTAAGTATAGTTACAGCCTTTTGCTAACATCCTTATACTTGCACTATTAAAAGCTACTCATCTTTTACTTGTAGATAGCTGTATCGCAGTACAAATACTATTACAAGTAGGTCCTGTATTCATAATTTCATGCATCATTCTGCAATCATTATACAGATCAAGTTTTATTGGACTGCAGATATAACTCAGTCAAATACTTACATTTAATAATAATTTACTCTGATTATAATTGGAATTATGAATTAAAAATAATGCCTAATAAAGTAATATAGTGGCATGAAAAGCACAATATTTGCCTCTACACGTAAAAAGTAGCAGTAAATAAGATACTCGATCACTAATACGTGGAGTGTGAACGAATATGAAAAAAGTAAATTAAATAATTTCAAAAAAGCCTGTAATCTGTGCTTTTATTTCGAAGCCTGCTTTCCTAAACAGAGTGCTATTATTTTGTTGATTTCCGTTCCAGTCCAGCAGCGGAGCGTCTTCTGACGTATTGTGACGCTCTGAAATCCCGGCACGCGCACTGGGAAGCGTCCCGGAATTAACGGGAGGAAAGAGACGGAGATAACAGTTCCGGTGAATTTAACAGCTCCCCGATAAATAGCTCGGCTGAAAGCGGCGGGAGGAGTCGGGAGTGAGCGGAGGAGAGACACCGTACCCTCCACAAAGCCCGTCTTCTTAGGTCGCTACGATGAGGGGTCAGTTTTGTTCTCGCTCTTTCTTAGATTTCCGACATGTTGCACCAAAGCAAACACGTTCATTTCATAAAAGTATAAAAGTACACAATAGTGGAAAAAGTATAAAGCTGTTTAAAAAATAGGTGTAATATTGGGTCAACATTAGACTTCCCAGTGTAACGGGGCGGGTAGGTGTCCACTTAAGGCTAATCAGCTTTAGGCTTACTGACTGTGAAGATGAATTTAAATCGTTTCTGCTGTCTTCATGAGAGAGATGACACATGTTTACTCTCATCTGTTTATTTGATAGATTTAAGTAATTATGTAACTTTTTACGATAACATAAAGAAATCTCATCTTGAATCGCGAGTAAAGGGCTATTTCACCATGTTTACGTGTCAGTTTGACAGTGATCAGCTGCACTAAATAGCCTTCTAATGTCTGGTGTGGTTCTGCTAGAGCAAGCCTTAGAAAATGTCACACATGTAGAGCAGGATTAGAAATACAGCTGCCAGAAGGTTTATGAATTAGTCTCTTTGGACTAGAGAACATTTATTAACCTGCTTATTTTGCAGTTTCAGAAGGCCCACCCTGCCTTCTGCTAATGAGGTGTAAAAGGGTGAGGGCTGTTTTCTGACCACGCTTAATTATGCCTTCTATAATGTTTAGAATGCCATGGCTTCTCATAGCGTGTTCATCCTCCCTAGTTTCATCCTAGTTTCATGGACATGACAATGAGCTCGTGGGTCTCCCCATTCACCAGATGTGAATCCAGATGGGATGTGGACAAGCAGCAACCTTGGGTTCTGAATGGAATTGGTCCATAGACTTTAAAATACAAAATCCCATTGTGACAGTCTGCTACAAAAAAAACATTGTCATCTCGCTGTGGTTTAATTTGATTGTAGTTAAGCCTTAAATGTGGCCACTTTAAGTAACAGATAAGTGCAGGTCCTAGAAAACAGGGCTGACACACTGATGTTATCTTCTGGGTCAAGCCTGGTTGCGGTATGACAGCAAAAACTGCACCATAGATGGACGGATGGTGATGTTGTTTCCTCATACAGTAGTGGTCCACTCAGACCATCTCCTAAAAAGCAAGGCTCAGCTGATTGTAAAGAAGAAATTTGAGTTGAATAACATTTGATTGTCAGCTACTTTGGTTACTCGGCCTACCACTATTACTGGACCCCATTTTTTAAAATTATATATAACACGTTTATGCCATTTATGTATATCTGCATGTAAATTCAGTCTCATTTGTTTCTCTTTTTTCACAAGTTTCGTATTCTTCTCAGAAGCAAAAATATTTTGTTTATTTTATTTTTCTCTAATCGATAAGAGGATAACAAAGCAGTTCTTGTGCACAAACTTTCCCTTTCTAGAAAGTCCAAGAAAGACGTATAGGCGATGTCCCCAGAGGAATTCCAGCAGACGGAGATGTCATGACTTCGACATCGGCAAAAAAATAGAGAGCTGACAGTTATTCAACGTTGAAATGTTTGCTGGGAGGCAGCTGTTACTGCTTACTGTCTGCTAGGCTTCACTTTCACTAGCCTTGTCGACTGTGTTTGGTGCCTTTTGGAGTCATTTTAATGCAGTTATTGAAAAAAAACCCAATATGGCTTTCAGTGCTTTTAATTGGATTTATGCAGTCAAAGGGTGGATCTTGCTAACCAAGCTAGCATAGCTGATAACTAAGTAATCCTCCCTCTTGTCCAAATTCACTTCTGCCACCAGAAAACCAAGATGGCGATGGCCACGATGATAAATTGAGGCTTCAAACCAACACAGTGGCTATGTCCATCTTCTATATACAGGCTGTGGATGTGGAGCAGAGGGAGATTGGAAGCATGAATTGATATGTGATTCATTCATTTAAACATGGAGCAGAATCTCAAAGGAACATTTCCAAAGTTTTTGTGGAATTAATGTAGTTATTAATGCAATTAGTTAAGCTGAGGACTTTCACCTGGGAGAATGAGGTTCAAATCCAGGTGAAGCTGAAAATCAGCACTGACTTTTTCTTCTTTTTTTTTTTTGCCACATCTGTATGCTCATGCCCATCTAATGGGTGGGGGTTAGAACAGGGATGTTTTTCTGTTTCTAAATTTCTGCTTACTGCAACTTCAATATGTGCAGGATTAATGTTTGTTAATGTATGAAATGACTAACAGAAGCTGCTTGAATTTTATTTAGTGTGCAGGAACTAACTGTTGTTACTAAGTCCCCAACTTTGTACTTAAGATTCAAATATCTTTAATGTTTTTAAGACTTAAAAATCATCATTCAACACTTGAAAACTTAAAAGTTTTACAACCATTCATTCCCAAACAAGCAGACTTTTTAGACTCTTCCTCAGTGACGAGGCAGCACGTCTGTCTGAGCCTCCCCCGTGGTGACAATATGGGCACAGCCTGTTCTACTGTGCTCGTTTTCACCTCCTGCACAATTTTCTATCGGCTGTTGTTGCTGAGAGTTTTTCTGCTGCTCTCTTCACAGCAGCAGATGGAAGCTTTTGTTGAGGCGGTTTTGATTTGTTAATAATTCTCGCGGTCTCTCTTTAACGTTTTGTAGATGTGGTGTCCCTCCATCCGTGGCTGCGTCCCGATGACCTCTAGTGACTTCACCAGAGGACCTCTGCAGGGTGAGACAACGTGTACATATAAAACATATACAGATAAGCCAAAACATTATGACCACTCACAGCCGATCCAATTAACACCTTTTAATAGCAGACAATGCCAAGGTGTAACAGATACTGGACTGTAAGTGAGTAATCAGCTGGCCACAGGATGTTGGAGAATATGCTGGAAACAGATTTGCTGCTGGTCCATCGGACTGCTTACAGGACTTAAAGATCTGATGGTGGTGTCTGATGCCACAGGGCACCTTTAGAGGTTTTGAACAGTCCAGACCTTAATGGGTTGGAGCTGTTCGGACCAGCAGTATATTTGAAAGGTGGTTAGAGGAATGGCCTATTAGTGTACAACTTCTGTTTCTACTCACTTCTAATGCCTCTGTTCTTCTACTATCTAATGCCAAAATTACACTTTTTGTGAGTTTTTGAAGAAGTGGTCATATGAGAAGAAATGGTCAGCAAAAGCTGCTGTGTGTGGTCTTTATTTTGAGAAACACGGACTTAAATCCCACCAAGATGAAATGGAGACTGCCAGTTGTGTCCAGAAATGGATTACAGTGAAACTCACACTATTAATGTAAAAACAGCCCTTAGATCCTTAAATGGCAGCCAGTTGATGTATGGGAACTCTTCATGAGTCCCATTGGCAGCCTGCCTTGCCTTTCACTGTGCCAGGCCAGGCTACTCCAAGACTACACAAGGATCCCAAACTGATACCAGAGACATTATAAAAGAGAGACATGGCACTCAAAGAATCCTGAATGTGAGAATTTTGAAACTCCAACATTGGCCGTTGTCCCCGCCTGCCCATGAACAGCCAATCAACAGCTGAAACAGGAAAAATATGAGTCTGTCATGTTGTTACACTGATTTATAAGCACAGTTGAGGTTCACAGCAGTTTCAGCTGTGTGGTGACAGTCATATCTATTTGTTACCATAGTAAAGAAGCGGCTAAGTGTATCTATAACACGAATTAGCATGGAGTTTGTTCACTTCCCTGCTAGGATGAGCCAGAGACACTCTCTCCATTTATTTAGTTGCCCAGAGGCATTACCAAAATGTCTGTAGAGTGGCAAGACTTGCTTCTAAAAGGACCTTGCTGCTTATAGTTTACTGCTTTCAGTTTAGTAATTTGCATCTGATTGTGGTGAGACCAGCAGCATTTCACCTGCATTAAACCAACAAACAAGGTGTACTTTTGACCTCTTGACTGGACCATCTGGATCAGTTTTAAGACATATAACAACCAATAAATTGCACAACATTTGGTTTCCAAGGCCGTGCAACACTGACTTCAGTTTCTGCTTTGTATTTCCACCTGGCCATTAGAAAACATGTTGCTGCACAGGAACAAACTTGTTATCTCACAAACTGTTATCTCTTGTGAGCAACGATTTGGTAGAACATCTGAAGCAGTTATTAAATTGCTTTTTTTCTTTCAGAGTGAATAACTAATTGGATGTGTATAACTGTTAATATTAATAAAACAAAGACATGTTGAAACAAATTTCTGGCAACCCCTGTTGAATGATCCCTCATCAAATCATGCTCTGCCTCTACGCCCTGATTCAACTTCAAATGCTCAAACCAGGACAGGCGACAGTGAAAAAATATGCAGAAAAAACCTTCATCCGTGCATGTTGACAGTTTTGACTGAATCTCAGGTATCTGACGCTAAAATGAGAGGAAAGCGAAGCAGCCACTTTATTCTCCATGCCAGTGAATGTAAGACAAATTTAGCTTTCCTATTTTTGGACCATCGCCCGCAATAAAACACATGATGCAGTGCGGAGATGAAAGCTCCGATTTTATCCTCATTTAGGCCACAGATGCACCCACACACTCATACATGAACACACATGATACAAGCGCTGACTTCATGCACGAGTTAGCTCATCTTTGCTGTCACATGTTGCTAATGGTAACAGCCCAGTTTCTTGTACTTCCCTGTGTTTCGTTCTCGATCTACAGCAGAATCTACAGCACTGTACTGTAGCACTATGAAAGGGCTCATTTTATGTTAATAAAATCAAAAAAGAAATCCACAGTTTCCGTGTGTTCCACAATGTTTAGAGATGGACAGAAAAGAAATCCTCTCATGGAGTAACAGATATTCTGAAATTGCACTTGATAATATACATACTGTCTCTGATCCAGCATCCATATGTTATTGAAAAGGTTGTTTTTTTCATTTATATAAAAAGCTAACACATCTGCACATCACCATAATCAGTAAGAACATGCACAATGAATGTATGAAGAAAAGACATCCTTCAGCATAGACATTCCTGATTTTGTTCAGTAAAACATAATAAACAGAATAATTTATTTCATTTCACTTTCACTTTATTGCTTTGGTAAAGGCAGTGTTTGTTGTTGGTGTTAGCATTGTACCTATCAAAGCAGAAAGACATAGGCACTGTAGCTTATATGCACACTTGCAATTGATCTCTTTCTCGCAATATTGAACAATGCTCAAAAAAATGTAACTCATAATAGGGAAGGCTTTTGCAATATACAGCAATGGAACAAGTGATTTTCCAGAAAATTTGGGGACTGATTCAGAATTCCGGCAGTTTGATCTCCGAAACATGTGAAAAAAATGTTGTTCATTTGATTTTTCATTGTCTATACCTCTTTTAAATTTTGCCAGGAATAGCTTTTTGCTTAAGACAAATTCATGTAGTGTATAAGTGTGAATTAACTGAATTTCTTACATAAATGTATATTTTATACATTCACCAGGCACTTTGTTTAGCTGCTCGTTAACGCAACTGTCTAATCAGTCAATCAAATGGCAGCAACTCACTGCATTTAGGTATGTTGACATGGTCAAGACGACCTACTGAAGTTCAGATTGAGCATCAGAATGTGAAAGAAAGGGGATTTCAGTGACTTTGAACGTGGCATGGTTGTTGGTGCCAGACAGGCTGGTCTGAATATTTGAGAAACTGCTGATCTAATGGGATTTTCCCACTCAGCCATCTCTAGCGTTTACAGAGAATGTTCCAAAAAAGAGAAAATATCCAGTGAGCGGCAGTTCTCTGGGAGAAACAGCCTTGAGGCCAGACTGGTTCGAGATGATAGGAAGGCAACAGTAACTCAAATAGCCTCTTGTTACAACCAAGATATGCAGAAGAGCATCTTTGAGCACACAACACATTGAAACTTGAAGCAGATGGGCTACAGCAGCAGCACATTATCACACCGGGTGCCACTCCTGTCAGCTAAGATCAGGAAACACGGGCTCACCAAAATTGGTCAATAAAAGATTGGAAAAACATTGCCTGGTCTGCTGAGTCTTGATTTCTGCTGCAACATTCGGATGGTAGTGTCAGAATTTGGTATGAATAGCATGAAAGCATGGATCCATCCTGCCTTGTTCAGGCTGGTGGTGGTGATGTGATGGTGTGGGGGACATTTTCTTGCCTTGCTTTGAGTCCCTTAGTACCAACTGAGCATCGTTTAAATGCCACAGCTTACCTGATTTGTCCATCCCTTTATGACCACAGTGTACCTATTTTCTGATGGCTGCTTCCAGCAGGATAACATGTCACAAAGCTCAAATCATCTCAAACTGGTTTCTTGAACGTGACAATGAGTTCACTGTACTGAAATGGCCTCCACAGTCTCCAGATCTCAATCCAACAGAGCACCTTTGGGATGTGGTGGAACGGGAGATTCACATCATGGATGTGCAGCCGACTGCAGCAACTGTGTGATGCTATCATGTCAATATGGACCAAAATCTCTGAGGAATGTTTGAATCTGTGCCACGTAGAATTAAGGCAGTTCTGAAGGCAAAATGGGGTCCAACCTTATTAGCAAGGTGTACCTAAAAAAGTGGCCAGTGAATGTATGTATATGTACACTATACACTATTTATACACTATATATATAAGTATTATTATTGCTCAGTTTTTGTCAATTAAAGATGATACAACTCTTAGTCAGGACTGCCATCAGTCAAAGGAGGATTGTTACTTCCATGCCCTAATTTATATTTGGTGCTATGGCTCTGTTCTGGGACACGCCCACGAGAGCAGCAGCAAGACCCCCACAAGGGACAGAACAGTGATGCCTGTGACAGCAGATATGACACTGATGAAATCAGACACACATAAAAGGAGGAGCCGGGGTGGAGGTGGTGTGTAATGTGGCTTGCAGATATGCAACAACTGTAGACGGTCTGAAGCAGCTTAAATAGTATGTCTTATATGAGATTTGCTAATTGGATGTGTGGAAGGTTGTCAGCTGATGTGATCTGGGATTGAGATCAGCTGATCTGCTGGGATTGTGACAGAGATTGATCTCATGATCTGCCTGAACTCACACTGTGCTTGGCTAGTATAGAACAGAGAGAAACAGGAGATCCTCTCCTTTGACAAGCCGGAATCAGTGAATGTTTCACAGTTTTACCAATATTTCACCAGTATTTCTGCTCTAATGCTCAAGCCGTGTGTGATCTGACACATCCTGAAATTGACTACATCACATCTCCATCTTTTAGAAATGTTCTGCTTGTTTGGGTTGAGCTTAGTGCCTATGCCATCTGGATGTCAGAATCTATTAAATGCATGCTGGGAACTGTTTCCATCTCGTTTCTCTTCAGCCTGACCATCCATCTGTCCACCTATTTGTATCTGCATTCTCTCCCCTCCTTCCTCCAAGATCTCCCTCTTCCTCTCATCCTCTCATTAGAGCTGCTGAATTATTTAACATCAGACAGTGGGCTCGGCTGCTGAGCCAGAAGGAGATGAAGAGGAAAGGAGGAAATGCTGGAGAGAGAAGGGGAATCATGGAGGTGTCCGACGCTGCAGGAAGTCGTGAGTCAGCAGGGAGAGAAAGGAGCAGTGGGAGGGAAGAGTGAAGGAGTTTATAGATAGCTTAGGTGATACGACAGGAGAGAGTGGCGTCAAATGCCTCCTGGTGTGCTTGTGTTCGTGTGTGTGCATGCGCGCATCGATTGAGCAGAGAAGGTCATGGAGCTGAGAGGAGATTAGCAAACTAGACTCGGAGTAGGGGGAGCGCAGCGGCAGAGCTAACGACTCCTCTGAATAGCACAGAAAGAGGAGGGCTTAATACAAAAAGGACAAGAGGAGCTGTTGCAGTATGGGGGAGAGCTATATGTACCAGCGACTCCCCTACACCAGAGGAGAGGGGGAGGGGGAGGACGAAGAGGCGAGAGACGGGAGTGTCGGGGGACAAATGGTAAAGTCTTAAGTTGTGGGTGGATGTGCAGCATTTCTTCTTCTCTGGCTGTAATTACAGTGTGTCTGTGTCTTTATTTTGAGTATTTTTCTAAGCTTATAAGTGTGTGCGTGAGGATGCAGGTGTGTTTGTGCTTGTACTGATATTGATGTCTGTTTAAATTGTTCGTTAGCCCCATGGTTTAACAAACCAGTGTCTGCTTGTGACCCCTGCAAGTTCACCAGTTTAGAGATAAGTTAAACCAAAGACTTAATTCTTTCTTCTTCAATAAATTTTAAGCTCCTAAATGACAGTAAGTTACCCAACAACAATTAATTAAAAAGCAGTAAACAAAAAAAAAAAAATTTTGTCATTTAATAATGTTCCTACCCTTAAATTTTAACTTGCCACTTCATGTTAGGGTCCCAAATCCAGGTGTGGACCTGCTCATTGAGTCTAAATGTTCAAAGACAGCTTAATTGTAAGATCCCAGAGATCTTAAATGTCAGATGTGTTAAATGCAATTTAGAGGCTTTTTTTGTGAGACTTAAATGATCAGTAGACTATCAAAATTATTGTTACACATTCTGATGAACCTCTAAACAACAAAAGGTTTGTGTGTTGTTTTACTGTTCTATCCCTCTACCTGTCTGCAGCTAAACCTACAGAGATAAAGTGGCAGATGTAATGTATTAATCATCTGCATATCAGGCTGCTCATAAACAACAGGCAATTCCAGTACAAAAAATGTATGTTTGAGGTAATTAAACCTGAGTTTTCTATTGTAAATTGTCTAAATTGCAATCAAAAAAAAGAAAAAAGAAAGGATTAAAGTTATTATATTTAAAAATTTTTCAAATATAGTTAGCTAGGTGTGGGAAACACAAAGTTACTCACAATGCAATAAGAACATATGTTAACAACAATAACAATGACAGCACAATGTAGCCATTGTACAATACTGTTATAAGATAATCATCAATATCTCTGTAACAAGAAGGAGGCAAAAAGCAGGAATTGTCTGTTTATTCACTGAGTGTGGCATCTAGAGCCTGACTGATATAGGATTTTTAAGACTGATACCGATATTTGGTGATTTAAAAATCCAATTCCGATATGTCAGCCGATATTTTTTCTTTCTTTTCATACAGACTAAAAATAAACAGATTTCCCTAACATTTGTTACATGTAGTTATTTATTTACTCGTTTATGCTTGGCCCGACTCTGCTCGGATCAGCTGGTTGTTGTGTTTGTGTTGGTCAAAACACATGTTGCCAGCAGGGAAGTTGCAGAGTGCTCTCTGATGGACAAACTATACAACATCAACACCGATAACATGGTTGAAGGGTGTTTCCCCCATCTCTTCTCTTCTTTTTTAAATGCATTTATCAGCCATTATAAATGCCAATACCGATAGATTGGCAAATAGCTAATATTGACCCTCTGATAAATCGGTCGGGTGCTGATGGCATCATTGTGTATGTGTCTTATCATTAACATTCAGCTTTAATAATATAATTCAGTTGATTAGCTTTCTGATTTACTTTCCCCTGATTTTTCCTCTTTATTGTAAGTTAGTTAGCTTACGTTCACTTTGCCTTCATTAATTGATAAGTGTAACCATGAGGAGTCATAAAGTAGTGACTCTGGTATTTGAAATTTGAAAGTCTCTTGAAGAGAAAATGATACAGTATTTGGTGCCAGTGTATTGATAATGTGTCATGTCTTTAAAGAGGTAGAGTTCTTTAAAATGGCAAAGATTACTTTTGCAAAGAGCTCTATGAGGGATCTGTATTAATGCATTTACGTCTTTTAATAATGTGAATTATTGGGAAGAAGCTAGAGTGAGTGGTTGTTTACCTTAGCGTAACAAAGACTGTTAATTAGTCAGTTTTAGATTTGGTTTAATTGGATTTGGTTCCTTTGACACAGGCTAGTTGTTTTCCTCTGTTTCCAGCCTTTATGCTAAGATAAACTAAACCACTGCTGGCTTTAGATTAGAAGTCAGGGAGTGAATTTTCTATTTAAGAGTACCACTAGATTAAGGCAAAGAAAACAGTGTAGTGTGTCACAGTTTAATACTATATGTTAATAGTGAATGTACTAAGTTTACAGTGTATGGTAGACAATTATAGCAATTAGTTCACGTTTAAGTCACCTTGTTTACCTAATTCCTCCAGCCAGAGATTCAAGATTAAAGAGTTTCTTGTTTGTGAACCTGCACATTCGCCGAGACCAAGAGGAGACACAAAACTCAGCCTCAGGGGTTCACAAGCTAGTGTACTCATAGTGTGAGTCCCAAGCCTGGATAAATGGGAGGGTTGCATCAGTAAGGGCATCCAGTGTAAAAACTGTGCCAAATCAAATATGCAGATCCATCCGGTGTGGTGACCCCTTGGGAAATAAATGAGCCGCAGAAAATACCTTTTGTTTGTGAATCTGCAAAAACGGTGAAATAGTAACTGCCTAGTCATTTGGCAGAAAATTGTTTGATAAATCTTGAAAGTCATTTTTTAAGTAAAAATGCTCCAAATTTTCTTACTCCAACTTCTCAAATATGAGCAATTATTGTTTTCTGTTTATCTTTATTAAAAAAAAGCATATTTTTGGGTTATGGAAGTTGGTTGGAAATAAAAAGACATTTGAAGACATCAGATTTGGACTTGGATCAAACAATTATTGAATTAAATGAGAGAATAACTGAAAATTTCAGCCCTAAATTAACACTGGAAGGTATGAATAGGCTTTGACTTTAGATGCAAAATTATGCTTTTACAGGTATTTTATGATTCAGTTGATGCACCAGCTTCTCATTAGTCATTTTGGCTTTTCATGGCTGAGAGTACCTCCCGTACTTAGAGCTCACATTACAGTGTGTCCATTAACAGGGTCCATTAACATCATGCTCAGTAACTGAACATTTCAAGCACGCAAGCAGAGCTATGTTAAAACTGTAGGCTGGTAACAGCACTGTATGTATACTGATACAGGTGAAATGTGTGTGTGTGTTTGTGTGTACAGATGCAGTGTGAGGAGGGCACAGAGTGGCTGCTGGAGCTGCTGACAGATGTGCAGCTGCAGCAGTACTTCGTGCGAATTCGCGATGAGCTCAATGTCACGCGACTCTCCCACTTCGACTACGTCAAGAATGAAGACTTGGAGAAGATTGGCATGGGACGCCCTGGTACATCTTTCTGTTTTGCACCCCCCCCCCCAGCATGTGTGATAATCAAGTAATCAAAACAAACATCAGATGTGTCTGTGTGTTATCTTTTACAAAAATACAGTATAAACATTCAGGTTTATTTGTGTATTTGTGATTGTGTTGGTTCAGGTCAGAGGAGGCTTTGGGAGGCAGTCAAGAGGAGACGAGCCCTTTATAAACGAAAGTCCTGGATGAGCAAGGTGCAGTACCTCTCCTGTCATGTAGATGTTTTATACTACAGGACGCAGGCGGTTCTTCAAGCAAAGCTGCAATCTCACAGTCTAATATTTCTGTATAAGTTGCATTTATACACTATAAAAAATATAGTGTATAAATATTTACCAAAAAGAGTGATGCATATTTAGATTTTATTTATTTATTTTTTTTTACAGGTTGACCACACACAGTTTAATGTACTGTATATTTAAAGGCCAAAGGAGCCATAAATGTATTATTTAGAAGAAAGAGAAGGAGACTTGGTGGCAGAATGGGGAAGTACAGGAGAGCATTCATAGGAAAAGTTTAGCAAAGAAAAAGTGGGATAATCAGGGAGATGAAGAAAGTAGACAGGAGTACTGGGAGGCTAGGCGTACGGCGAAGAGAGAGGTGGCAAAGGCAAAGGATAACGCTTATAGTGTATGTTGTATGTGAGGCTGGACATTAAGGAAAGAGAAAAGGACTTGTATCTATTGGCTAGGCAGAGAGATCGAAGTGGAAAGGATGTGCAGCAGGTTAGGGTGATTAAGGATAGAGATGGAAATGTACTAACAAGTGAAGAGAGTGTGTTGAGTAGATGGAAGGAGTACTTTGAGGAGCTGATGAATGAAGAAAATCAGAGAGAAAGGAAGACAGATGGAGGAAAGTTAGTGAATTAGGAAGTGCAGAGAATTAGTAAGGAGGAAGTGAAGGCAGCTATGAAGAGGATGACAAGTAGAAAGGCGGTTGGTCCAGATGACATACCTGTGGAGGTATGGATATGTGTATGAGAGAGGGCAGTGGACTTTTTAACCAGATTGTTTAACACAAACCTGGAGAGTGAGACAATGCCTGAGGAATGGAGAAGAAGTGTACTGGTACCGAGTTTCAAGAACAAGGGTGATGTGCAGAGCTGTAGTAACTACAGAGGGATAAAGTTGATGAGCCATACCATGAAGCTATGAGAAAGAGTTGTTGAAGCTAGGTTAAGGAGAGAGGTGATGATGATGTGCTCTGAGCCCCTTCTTGTTTGCAGAGGTGATGGACAGGTTGATAGATGTCAGGCAGGAGTCATCATGGAGTATGATGTTCGCAGACAACACTGTGATCTGTACTGAGAGTAGGGAGCAGGTGGAAGAGAGCCTGAAGAGGTGGAGGTATGCTCTGGAGAGAAGAGGAATAAAAGTCAGTAGAAGCAAGACAGAAAATGTGTGTGAATGAGAGGGGGACAGGTGTAACAGTGAAGATGCAAGGAGCAGAGGTAGTGAAGGTGGACAAGTTTAAATACCTGGGGTCAACTATCCACAAGAGAGGTGAAGAAGATAGTGCATGCAGGTTGGAGCAGGTGGAGACGAGTGTCAGGAGTGATTTGTAACAGAAGGATAGCAGCAAGAGTGAAAGGGAACGTTTACAAGATGGTAGTGAGACCTGCTATGACGTATGGTTTGGAGACGGTGGCACTAACAAAAAGACAGGAGGCCGAGCTGGAGGTGGCAGAGCTGAAGATGCTAAGGTTTTCACTGGGAGAGACCAGAATGGACATGATTAGAAATGAGTATATCAGAGGGACAGCTCAGGTCGAGCAGTTTGGAGACAAAGTTAGAGAGGCAAGGTTGAGATGATTTGGACATGTGCAGAGGAGTGAGAGTGAATATACTGGACAAATGATGTTGAATATGGAGCTGCCAGGCAGGAGGAAAAGAGGAAGACAACAGAGAAGGTTCGTGGATGTAGTGATGGAGGACATGCAGAGGGTTGGGGTGACAGAGGAGTATGCTGGGATAGGGTGAGATGGAGGCAGATGATCCGCTGTGGGGACCCCTAATGGGAGCAGCCGAAAGAAGAAGAAGATTGTTAACATTGTTCTCACTGTTGGAGAGAGTGTTGTGTGTTGTTGCTGATATTTTTAGATCGTTCCTGGAAGATGGGGATATCCTATGGCAGACAGGATATCCCTATGGTCATCCTGGCCCATAGCTCTAGGTGTAAGCACAGACCTGCTCCTCACAAGGAGGAAATCAGAGGAAAGCTGTCTTAAAAAGAGGGTGGCCTTAAGAAATGGGAAGCTAAAACAGCTTGCTTTAGACAAAGGATGAACTGATGGGCTGAACTAAGGCACAGTATTTTATAAAAAAGGATTCATTTTGAACTGTGAATAATGCAACGCTACTTGAGTAGAGTAGAATAAAAATACGGAGCTGAACACCTGAGCATCTTTCATCACAGCTGAAAGAAGGGAGTCCTCCCCCAGGAAATTTTGAGCATCACACATTTCTGTATGCTTTTCATTTTTATGCACTAGTTTGTGATTGGTCTCTTCTGAGCTCTTTTGTGTCTTTGGTTTAGGGAAACATCCCTAAATGTGCATGTTGCACCTGTTCAAGTCAGTTAAATTATTTATTGTAATCAGTGTATAACCCCATGGTTTAAAGCACAAATGTGTTATTAAAGTTACATTACCTTGACAATGGTAAACTACCAAAATTATTATTTACATATAAATATCTATTTTATCTAAAACCACCACCCACCCATGCTGGAATTCTGCCACATTTCCAGAGAGCTTTAAACCAAGTTAATCTGTATTTTAAGATTATAATATTCTATATTCATCTGCATATCATGTTTTGTCTTAACCCTATGAGGTTTATGTTATTGTCAACAAGTACCCAAACCCTATACTATCAGAATATCTGATTTATGGCTTTTGCAAAGTGTTCCCACAAGTCTTGGCAATCAAGGGGCAAAAAATATCATTCTAATTGACAAACATCAAAAGGCATTTATATGTTTTTCCAAAATAGAAGGTTTTACAGTTGGGTTGAGACGTAGCTCTAACTGTGTGATTGGTTAGACCTCAGAGTGATGACGAAAAAAAATGTTACAGTAACAGTTTTTTTTTTCTTTTCTTTTTTGACTTCACAACTTACTCAGACAGTTAGGTAGAGCTGTCAGATCCTTTGTGCATACTGTTACTACTTTTCCACCTGGTATTACCATGTGATCAGATATGTGTTACCTACATTTGGTCTTTACATTTGAATAACGTATCAATAAGTGCACTCTCTCCTCAGTACTACCGACAAAGAATATAGAAGCACAGAGGTAAAACCCTGGCACATGTTTGACAGCCACTGACGGCAGTGGTATTACCACTGTAGTAGCTCTGCTGTAAATTTGGACTGAAAGCAGCAAACAGAGCAGAATAGAACAGAACTTACTGAAGTGGTGACAGTAAGTGCAAAACAGTCACTCATCTGCAAGGATCAGAATTCTCATTAATGAAAACTCACATCCAGATTAGAAGCTGAGTAAAACATTTCTATAAATAAGTCAGCAGTACATTGTATGATAGACAGTATGATGACTGACAAATGATTCTAGTTTTGATCTGGACGTAAGTTTGTTTGAAGGCTAACTTGCTTGGATTTAAATAATTCCAAATTGGCAATCAAGGTAGGTAGACTATCCAAATAAGATTTGTACATACTAGTTGGACTGCAATGAAATCACAGACTGTATGTAAATAATGGACATAGTTAAGGCAGTGAAGAAGTGCATTAAACGTGCATTCTTTCAAATGTCCAGCAGGGGGAGGGTCGTGTGGCTGAAAAAAAAATGTCCAGTTGTATCGAACTCTATTCGATACAACCCTGGGTACATTTGCTTTCTTCTCCTTCCGATTTTAAGAGTGATTTTAATTACATATTTTGAGAGGAGCTAAAGGTTTACTTATTTGTCCTATTGCTTTATTGGTTGTGCTGTCACAGTAAATAGGTGGTTAGTGTTTTGCAAATATAAATATGCCAGACTTGACTGAGCTTAAATAAAATAAGATGAAATTATAATTTTAACAGTAAACTGTGTTGCTCTGTAAGTGTAGATAACTTGTTATGGTAATGAGTCTCTGAAACCTGTGAACCCAGAAACTCCTGTTGCTAAAATTTGTTATTTATGGAGTTAATTATGGAGTTCCACAGGGTTCTGTGCTGGGACCAATTCTATTTACACTATACAGGTCATAGCATACATTTTCATGGCTATGCAGATGATACCAAGCTTTATATATCCATCAAGCCAGATGACACACACCAATTAGTTACACTACAGGCATGTTTTAAAGATATAAAGGCCTGGATGACCTCTAATTTCCTACTACTAAATTCAGATAAAACTGAGGTGATTGTACTCGGCCCTAAAAATCTAGTCAAAGTCTAACCAGATACTTACTCTGGATGGCATTACCTTGGCCTCCAGTAACACTGTGAGGAATCTTAGAGTCATATTTGACCAGGATATGTCTTTCAATGTTAAATAAATATGTAGGACTGCTTTCTTGCATTTGCGCAATATCTCTAAAATTAGAAGGATCCTGTCTCAGAGTGATGCTGAAAAACTAGTTCATGCATTTATTACTTCTAGGCTGGACTATTGTAATTCATTATTATCAGGTTGTTCTAAAAGCTCCCTGAAAAGCCTTCAGTT
>VUQI01014667.1:8476-22112 GCA_015106735.1 Paratilapia polleni
TTGATTTAAAAAAAGAAAAAAAAAAAAAAAAAAAAAAGATGAAAAAAGAGATTTAAAAAAAAAAAAAAAAAGAGAGAGAGAAAGAGAGAACAGAAACTACTGGATCAATGAGTCTCAACAAACTAAACTAAAAACAGCAGCAGTGTGAAAACACACGAGGGGGGTCTGTAAACATCTTCAGTGTTCAACCTACCAAACTGTCCATATGTAGGAACAGGTCCTTTAGGGTGCAGCAGAGAAGAGAAGACAAAGAAGTGAAGATATGTAGAAACAGGAAAGCAGAAAGTGACGAATGGGGAGTATAAAGAGGTGAAAAATAATCGAAAAGACAAGAAGAATGGTGGAAGTAGCAAAAAAGATGGGAAATAAAGGAAGAAATATGCATTGAAACAAATGGAAATGAAATGGAGAAAAAAAATGATGTGAAACACCATTTTAGAATAATTTTGTAAGACAAACGTTTTACAACACATGCAGTCAAACCTAGTATGTTACATTTCTTTCTTTCTCTCTCGCCTCTTTCTCACCTGTTAAATCGAGACTTTTTTCCTTGTAGACTTTGTATGTGAAAGCGTGCCGCAGGGCCAGCGCGGCGAAAAACATCTCGATGCATATGATGAAGTTCTGGTAACCGGCAGCGACCGTGCCCTCGCCGACGGACACTTCCACCGAGTTAATCTGAGGGATGGCCCCGCACTTCTCCAGGATGGCCAGCAGCATGCCTGACCACAAATAATTAGCACAGGATGCTTTCGATTACTCAACTGTTTTAATAACAAATATAATGTTGTGTCTCATGCGGTGTCCCCCTTACCCTGCCAGAAGGAGAGGAAGATAACCGACTTGACCATAAAAAACTTGAGCATGGGGCTGTAAGGGCTCAGCAGCTCCCTGGTGGCAAAGTAGAACAGGAAGAGGGCGTACAGCGACAAGCTGACTGAGATGTTGTAGATGATGGTCACGTACAGGTAACCGCTGGCAACACTGCAGAGTGAGAAGTCAGACAAAACAGCATGAATGGTGCTGGTTTTTACTTGTAGGCCATTTTTAGTGGGCTTTGTCCTGATTATCTATTGTTATTAAAGCTAAAATTCCCATTAGAGATTAAAGTTCCAAACTGAAACAATTAAGGGAAGGGTGATCATCAGTGTTGAGCATTCAATTAATCAAAAAATTAAAGGTGTAATCCACATGTGAAAGCTGTGAAACACCTGAAAGCACCTACATTCTCAGAGAAAATACACTATTAACCCAAGAGCTAATAGAGATTTAGCTGGCGGACCTCCTTCCTGTCCACAGCACTTACTTAAAGTCCCCATCCTTGTATTTGCCGTACGCCTGCAGGATGACGGTGATGACAGCCATGAGCGGTTTGACCACACAGAATTGCAAAGTGGCCTGCTTGCAAAATCGCAGGAAGCCAATGGAGTAGGCCTTTCCTCTCAGACAGCAGGTACCGTACATACAGCTGGACCTGATGGAATTAAGTGTTGATGCAGCAAAACACACGGGATAGATCAGGGAAAAGGAAAACATGTAGAGGAATAGTTTGGGATTTAAAAACAGGCCATGCTACGTTGAAAACAAACATAGTTTAAAGGGGACCTATTATGGTGGCACCATGGGTAGCTCAGTGGTTAGCACTCTTGCCTCACAGGAAGAAGGTCCTTGTAGGGGCTTTCTGTGTGGAGTATGCATGCTATCAAAAGAGTTTCACTTCCTGGGTAAATTAAGATTCATGCATTTAAAAAACACAATTTCCACACAATTTCTGCCAGAGTTTCATTCTTGGAATTAACTAGAACAGCTTTGTGTGATTCACAGTTCATTTTTATTTTATTTATCCCTTTAAGACAACTTTCTTCAGATTGGTTGCTCCTCATAAACAGTAGAAAAAAAAAACAAAAAACATCTGAAAGAAAGCATTTAGAGTCTGAAGCCTGAGATTTTAGGGACTTACAGGGATTATTTGTACACACAGACCTGATTACTTTAAACCTTGGCCATGTTTAGTATGAGTTCCCACCACTGTAACAGTATATATAACAGAAAATAAGGAAAGCATAGTAGGTCCACTTTAAAGGCCTTTTAGAAGCTGAACCTTCAGCTGAACTTACTCTATGGGTTTCCCTCTGATCTCAGCCATGATGGCGCTCTCTCCTCCCAAGTATTCATAGCACAGACTCAGGAAGTTGTAAATAACAAATGCTGGAGAGAAACAGGGGAGAAAAAGAGTTGATTTGATTTGATTTTATGATCTCTACATATGTGATAGTTTTTGATTTCTTATTTCCTTGTTGCTTGTATTTTTCAGACCAGACATTTTGACTTGCCACTGTAGGAAACTGTTGTTTAAAAAATAAATTATAGTTTCATTAACACATTCCAGTCTCCCAGGAAGCCCTGACAGTGTGACTGTGAGCATATAACTAAAGCAGCTAAATGGAAACGAGCCATTATTCAATTGATTTTCTGATTGATTTTCTAAGTCTGTGTTTTTCCTGCCATGACATGTTGTCCTCTATGACTACAGCATGTTCACTAAAACTGTAAATATTCTAACAAATATATTTAGGTTTTTGGAGCTTATCTGAGGAGAGATTACCTCCATTTGTTACATATATATTTACACAACTAAACATTTCACAACCATGGGTTCAAACTGTGAGAAAATAGCCCATGCTGCTTTACAGTAGACTGAAAAATACAGCAGTAAATCACTCAGTTACTCACAGACCTCCCAGGAGTCACACAATAACAAAACACATCACTTCCTGTCACACTTGTTTTAACATGTGAAAGGAAATATATAGCACAATCAAACTGCGGTGCAATTCAAAAACAACAGCTGACCACACTTGATGCAGTCATGTGAAGTTATTTTTATACCGTCAGAGGGACAATAAGGCATAAAAACATGTTTGAATATTTCACTGTGAAAAAGTGAAACCAACAGTTTAAAAAGCTGCACTAAGGCATGACCTTTCCACACAGTCACAAAAATGTTTACATTTAAGTATTAGAAGGGGAAAGCTACATATGTCCACAGGCAACATTTAGTGTTCCTCTACTGGTAAGGAGCAATGCAGAAAACATGGACATACTACACTTAAAGTAACCTGACAAAACTTGAGTCTTAGTTCTTTCTTTGCCTATTAATCTTATTTCTTAAACTTTAAGGTATAATTTTGTTCTTACACACAGACACACACACACACACACACACACACACACCTTTCCCTATCTAACAAATGTTCACCAGCGGATTTTCTCTCTTCTGTGCTGCTTCAGTGGGAAGGTGCTCCAGATCAGGAGGCTCATTAAAAAAAAAAAAAAAAAAAAACACAACCAGGCTAATCCAGTTAACCCCCCAGGACTTTCGCATCCTGTATATACACGCACACACACACACACACACACACACACACACACACACACTCACTCTCGCAGGGATGTGTTAGTGTGTATGCAAGGTAAAACCCCTTTCAGATTACTGTTGTGAACTAAATACATAAAATGAAACTGCAATAATCTGAATCTAAATACAGCTGAGTGTAGTGACTGTGTATCAGTTCACTGTGAAAGTGCGAAAATGTCACGTATCCTGGGTGTGTGTCATGTTTGTGCATGGGAGGTTCACGAGTTTGTTGGAGTGTTAAAGTGTTGCGTCATCACACTGATCTTAAAGTATCTGTACTGCTGGCAGTGATTACTGTGCACCAACTCTCTGCAGTTGTGTTATTACTGTATATTTTCTCACTCTGTTCTTAACTCCACCCAAACTCTCTCTACAACCTTCCCACTGCCTTCTATCTGTGTCTGACGTCAGATGCCTGTCAGACAATACTTAGGTAATAAGATGCCATACATGCCAAACACAAAAGCTAGTCCACAGAGCTGAGTGATGAGAACCAGTTGATCTGCTTCCAGCAGCTCTTCTTCTGTCTCGGCTGTTTACCATTATGTTCTTTCACTTCTCCCCAAGGACCCCCGCCTGCAGTGCTAGTTGCCACGGTGATACAGTAGGCCTACATACAATGAGAATGGCAGCAGCAAGTTTGCAGCAAGTTTGGTTGAGAGAAACTCATTATCTGATGCAGCCTGTCTGGTTGATGAAGAAAATTTGTGAGAGTGGTTGCCATGCAACAAGTCGGTCATCCTCGCTGAGGAAAAGATCTGGGCAAGGCTCAGCGGCATTGTAGGAAGATGAGGGCAGACGAGAGGAGGAGGAGAAATCGGGAAGGCAGTGAAAAAGATTTGGACAAGAGCGCGGAGACGGAGGAGGTGAGCCATATGTATGACGAACCAATGTGACGACCAGAATGCTTCCTGCCAAAAGCAGAACCATACACAGAGTTCCCCTTCAGTTCATATTCAAAAGCATGTGACATCATCGGTTCGCCAACACAGGACATGACGCACGAGCTAAGTGTCACAGTCAGCTGATCATTTCTATCCTTATCGTGACAAGTAAACTGAGAGGCTGAGGAGGGGAGGCAGTCGACTTCCTTTCACCATCTTCTACCAATTCACGACTTTAATAGTCAGGGATCCAACGTGTCGGGCAGCATGCGTTTTGTTTGCGTCACCATCGACACAGAGAAGCCGCCAGCTCACCATCTCCTTGAACCAAAAACAGCGCATATTCTTTAGAAGGTCCATCTATAGTGATCATTAAGTTCATCCTGTCTCTACTGTGTTAGGAGCCATGTTTCTTCCAGGAGACAGCTGTCCAAATGCAACCAGAAAATTATAGCCAAATCTAATTTCTGATACTCTGATGCTTGATGACGTGTAGATTACAGTAAAGCTTCTTTATTCCCTTACTCACAAGGGGTTGTCACAGCAGATGGGTCCGCTTTAGCACAGATTTTACAACAAATGCCATTCCTGATACAACCCTCCCAGGGATTTGTGTCTTCTTCCGGTCTCGAACCAGAGATCCAAATAAACTTAAAGAAACACTTTGTGAAAGCTACTTACAATATACTGTATATATTTATATTTTGAAGCAGTACCTGCATTTGAAAAACTCTCATTTCAAAAGTCTGGTGCTACAGTAAAAAGTCAGTGGCACCATCAAAATGTGAGCTTCTGATATAATAAAACAATCACTAAGTTATATTTGGTCTCATTCATCTGAAGAGGAGACTACAACAGTTTCTATGCAGCTGCTATGAAAAGAGATGAAAATTTACTTCTTTTGTTCAGTGTGTAAGAAAAACCTTTCTCCTCATCTATTATCAATCAACTGAAGATATAGAAGAAATACACCACAGAAAATACAGGAATCTAATAAGGGCAAGAGGGTACTTTGCAAAATAAACATTCCCTCGTACAGGTGGATAATCTGTTGAGGATGGCAGGGCAGACTGTTCATCTCCAGTTTAATCTGACCACAATGTGTTTCAACAACTCAACTGTAAAAGCTGTAAATCTGTAAGTTCTATCTATTAATGGGATCAATACAAATGGGCCAGTGTATCATGAGAGCTCAGAGTTTTAGCCCAGATGGATTGTAGGTGGGAATAAAACTTTGGAGTATGGCACTGACGAAATAAATACAAAAGCGTGTCCTTACCTTCATAGCAGTCTCTGACGGTGTCAAAGTAGACATAGTACTGATCATTGGTGAAGAAAAGGAGGCTGAGCCATGAGTCAAAGGCGTAGATGGGAACAATGAAGAGGATCCGGACGATGTGGCGCTGTTCCCTAGGCGAGCTGTAGAAACGCAGGTGCATGTAGATCTGGGACAGGCAGAAGAGACTTTTTGAATATTGAGAGATTAAATATCAAAAATGAGACTTCTTGAAGAAGAATAGTCATGCACGATTTCCAGCCAGAAATTGTGGGAAATGTAAGATTCAAAGATCAGCTAGATTAAAAGTTACACATTCCTCTGTTCTTCTCTGTTCTTTTACAAGGACTCGCAAGTCCATTTAAATGGGCATAAATGCTTGGGTAAGAAGATAAGTGAGCAGAGAGTCTTTACAAGCCAGCTGGAACATAGTTTTTATGAGCATCATAAGAAATAACTGCCGCTATGTGGATGCAGATTCTTCATTCAAATTTTTTTTTATTTTTTTTTTTTTTTTTTTTTTTTTCATTTTTTTTTTTTTCTTTTTGTTGTTGTTTGTTTTGTTTTTTTAAACCAAAATTAACAAAAAAAAATCTTTTCTTTTCTTTTCCTTTTTTTTTTTCCCTTTAAGATCCTTGTCTTAAAGATGGAGCCAACTATGACAACATTCAGCGATCCCTGGAGAAAACTGTTGAGGTGGAGTCCAAGGCAGATGATAGCCTGCTACAGGGCAAGACCAATTCCCCATTCGGTGATCTGTATCAAATGATCAAAAAATCTCTGGATGTCAAGACCCCTCGGAAATCCTCTGCCAGTCAGCTTGAAACACCATCCTCAAGGTTTTGCTCTCCAAAACCTGATTCAGTCCGAAAAAACAGTACCGTTTTCACAGACAGAAAAAGCACCCCTAACAAGGATGAAGCCAGAGTTCGAACTGGAGCTGAAAGTGGTGGAACTCCAGCATCTGTGAAGAAGCAAAGGAAACCCTTGCAGGTTCCAGCTACTGAGATTGCTGGACCCAGAGCGGAAAAGCCTGAAAATGGCACCAAGGTTGAAACTGCTTCACTTCAGAAGAGAAACAGTGCAACTCCCCAGAAGTTTACTGTAAGTGAGGTTATTGAGCAGATTACTGCTGAAACACCCAAGCCATGTGTGAGGAGAAGGAGCAAGGAAGCAACACCCAGCAAAACTGCAGTGACTAAAGATCAAGAAGAAAAATCAATGACCGCTTCGAAGTCAGAGCATCTTCAAAAAGCATCACCAAGGAACTCGGGGAATGTTGAAAAAGGTTTTACTACTTTTCTTTTTCCCCCTTCAGAAAAATTTACTAAAATATTTGGTAATCATCCAAGTATGACTGTTTAGAATTTGCTAATACTGTGTATTTCTAGTAGATTAATACTAATGTATGAGCATATTTTCTTCTTTTAGTGAAAGAAGTGTCCAAGAAACGCAAGAGTGGAGAACTTGAACAAGACATGCCCACACATCAAACGAAGAGGAAGCGTGTTTCGTTTGGAGGTTACCTGAGCCCAGAATTATTTGACAAACGGATGCCCCCTGACTCTCCATTACGCAAGGGGGCCACTCCACGGAGGAGCTTGTCTCTCTTTAGACCCAAGCAGTCACTCCTTAGACGAGCATCTGTCATTGGCTTGCTTAAAGTAAGACTGGGCAGTTTGAAATGAGAGATAGATAATATAAAATATACTCTTATTTAAAATCTTGTTTTCCATAGGGGGACCAGGACAGCCCAGATGTGAAACGTTCTGCAAAAATGAGGATGGCATCACCTAAGAAGTCACCAAGTAGGAAAAGTGCTTCTCCTAAGACTCCAGCTTCTGGAAAGAAATCACCAAAATCTTCCTCACCTTCTCCCTACGCAGTGTCTTCTGCGAAGAAATCTCCCAAGTCCAGATCGCCGTCTCCCAAAAGAGTATCTCCTGCAAAGAAGTCTCCCAAATCCAGGTCCCTGTCCCCCAAGGCAGCATCTCCTGCAAAGAAGTCTCCCAAATCCAGGTCCCCGTCCCCCAAGGCAGCATCTCCTGCAAAGAAGTCTCCTAAATCCAGGTCTGCTTCTCCTAAAGCAGCATCTCCTGCAAAGAAGTCACCAAAATCCAAGAGCCCGTCTCCTACAAGAGGAAAATCTCCCTCTAAAAATAAAGTCACAACTGCTAAAACCAATGAGCAGACAAAAACTCAACGCAGGGCTTCAACCCCAGGGCAGAGTCTTCGTGAACAAATTCGTAGTGGCAAAAGAAGGGCATCCATGGGAGTTCCAGGTACCACTTCTTGTGAAAGTGCTCCTATCGCTTTTGCACCAGCTAAAACTTCCACCAGTTCAGGAGTTCAGACCCCCACAGTCCAAGGGCGCTTCTCCGTGTCTCGCATCAGCACACCCTCTCCAATGGCAGAAGCCAAAACGGTCACTGACCGAGTTCCTTTACCCACCGTCACCCCGAAAACACACTTGGGGAGGAAAAGCACCTCACGGAAGACTCCAGGTACTGCGAAGAGTGCAGGAAAACTAATGCACAGAAGAAGTGGCATTTCAAGGGCATCTATCAAAGGTACATTAAGCCCTGAAATTTTTGATAGTTGGGTTAGAAGTTTTGTTTTTGTTTTGTTTTTTTTTTATTCCCCCACATCTAATAAGCCATTAATAATTATTTATGTATTTTAGGGGGAAAATTTATGATCAACATAATGAGATGAAGTTTTATTTTGTGTTTTCATGTCTTTTCTCCATCCAGTCTCCAATCCATGGGCACACATTGTGAAATTTGGTCAACCTAAGGCTCAAGTTGTTGCTCCAGTTAAAAAAACAATCACCCAGAAGACTAAGAAGAAAGCAGTGCCGAAACCACAGGTAAAAGATATTGTATTGATTAGTTACATTTAAAGTAGAACAGTTGAATAATTTTTTTGTCTTGTAATAACCTTTACTTGTTTGATCTATTTTTAACAAAGAAAGTCTTGTTTAGTTATGAATAGACTTGGCAGTACTAAACTTTTAGGGCACACCATTAACACTTTAAGTAGTGTTTGCTAGTATTAAAATTTAAGTATTGTTGTGTTTCTTGAGTTGAGTCTAACACGATTAGCTTTATAAAATCTACTTGTCTTTCTAAATCTCAGACACCTGCCAGAAATCTCAAGGGCTATGTGAGCACTGGGCATGCAGACTCGCCTGCTACCATTGTTGTGGGTAGAGCTCACAGACAAACCGTTGTACATCCAACTGGTGCTGCACCAAGAGTGATCACCAATGTTGCACTCCTCAAAAAGAACATGAAAATGGATGAGGACTTGACTGGTAAGGCACCTCTCTTCCATCGCAACAGATGGAAACACTTGTTGATGACTTCAGTTTTGTGCCTTCTTACATTGTCCGCTGTGATTTCAGGTATTTCTGAAATGTTTAAAACTCCTGTAAATGAAAGGAAGCCGAAGTCTGTAATCAACGATAACAGTGTCACAAAGACACCAGCAGGAGGTCAGAGCACATCTGTGATAGAGCCGTCAGTGTTGAACACACCAGAGGAGCCAGGTAAGATGTGTATCATTAGTAGTGAACTAAGGCATGAAACCTGTATTCTGCATAGTCAAAATAAGCCAGTTAGGACATTAAATTGCTATAAGCTAAAAGAAAATGTGACTTATCTCCAGGTGAAATGATAGTGTCTCCACTGAGTGTTGCATCTGCAGTAAAAGGCAGAAGATACAACAGTGAGGCAGTCCAGCGTCTCCTTGATGAAGATCCAGAATCCAGCTTCATCAGTCAGATTCACTCGGAGTCTAGTGAACAGCAGAATACAGATTTGCAGACATCCTCTGTAACAACTCCCAAACAGAAGCCAGAATTACCAGAGTCTCTCACTGGAATTAAGAGAATCATGAAGACACCAAGACAGAAGGCTGAACCTGTTGAGGATTTGAGAGGAAAAGTATTGAAAACTCCTAAACAGAAGCCTGAGCAACAGGAGTGTCTCACTGGAGTCAAGAGAATCATGAAGACCCCGAGACTGAAAGCTGAACCTGTTGAAGACCTGAGAGGGAAGATTTTGAAAACTCCTAAGCAGAGAGTTGAGCAGCAAGAGTGCCTCACTGGAGTGAAGAGGATCATGAAGACTCCAAGACAGAAGACCGAACCTTTAGAGGACATCACAGGGAAACTTTTGAAAACTCCCAAACAGAAGCCTGAACAACAAGAGTGCCTCACTGGAGTTGAGAGAATTTTTAGAACTCCAAAGCAGAAGGCCGAACACCTTGAAGACCTTCGAGGAAAACTTCTGAAGACCCCCAAAGCCCCAGAGGGTGGTGATTTGTGTTTGAATGGTGTTAAGGAACTTCTGGAGACACCAGCACAGATGCAAGAGTCTGAAACAGCAGGCATGAAAACTCCAAACACAAAGAGCTCCCCAGTGGTTCACCTCACCGGTATCAAGAGAATAATGAAGACACCCAAGGAGAAAGGTGCTCCTGTTGAAGATATGGTTGGGGTGAAGAGGCTCATGAGAACTCCCAGACAGAAAGGTGAACCTGTTGAGGCAAATTTCGGGATTAAGAGACTCATGAAGTCACCAAGGCTGAGGGGTAATGCTCCAGTGGAGGACTTTGAGGGACTTCGAGAACTTATGGAAGAGCCACTGACCGAGCCTGCAGTACAACTAGAAACAAAGGAGGTAATAACAAAAGCACTCTTATCAGTATTCATAAAAAATACTCCAAAAGAGGTGAAGTGTAAAGATCATTAATATTAAAGTCTCACATGAAGGAAGCATTTTGAATCTTAAAAAAAACAGATTTTAGTTGAGAGCTTGAACATGAATGCAAAGTGCTTACATAGTTCAAGAGGCTGTGTTCAGTTTATAATTTCACTGATAGAACCAGAGTCTAAACTCTGTCTGTTTCATCACAGACTTAACACCTTTAAATGTCATTACATCTAACCGCTGGTTTTAGAAAGTAGTCTGCATGGGTTACATTTTTCCAACAAAGTGGTCATTTTCTGAATGGTTTTTGTTCTATTTTTAACAGAGTGAAGATCAAATGTCTCTCGACTGTGGTGGAGTCTTGGCAAAAGGTGGGTTATGTTTCATTAAACTGAAAGGGTATTTGGGGGGGTCTCTCTTCTTGTCTTTTACATAGAATTAGAGTTCACCCATGGAGAGTCACAAGACAAACTATCAAATGCATTTGATAAAGTTCCAATGGTATACACGGCAAAGGGTCTGTTGATGCTTAATTAACCATTTTAATTGTTTTTTTGTGTTTTGAATAAAACTACATTTAACAGTACTAAATGTCATACCTGAGCTTAAGAAAACTTAACTATGGAACTGCCTCAAAGCATTCAAGATCCATGTGTTTTAGCGTTGATGTGGAATTATGTTGTCAAAACATGCCAGTCTGCATGCAATTTCAGCTTTAAACTCAGCTATAACTGTTTTTTTTCCCCCCTTTTGGACACGATGATGATAAATCATCAGATGCCATGGAAACTATCTCTGCAGCTGCAGATGAGAAGGTACTTCTTGAACGACCTGAGGTGGAGACTGCTGCAAAAATGGATACAACTGCCACAGATCCTGGCCATGAGAAGAAATCTGTTCGAGGCAGAAGAGCAAAGACAGTGGAATCTAAAGCAGCTCAGGATAAACAGGAGGCAGCAGACTCTACTGAAGACCCCGTTATCCCTGCTCCATCCAGAGGAAGAAGAGGAAAGAAAGCTGAAGCTACAGCTCCACCTGCTGTTAGACAGACAACAAGAGGCAGAAATGCAAAGACCACTGAAAGCACAGATGTTAAGCTGACAGAAGAAAGTCACCCTCAGTCTCCTAAAGTTGCTCCTAAGTCGAAAAGAGGAAAAAGTGCCCAAAAGGCTTCTGATGATAAAGCTGAAGTTGTTGCTGAACCTGAGGGTGATCAGAGCCAGGCAGTGTATGTTGAGGAAAAAGCAAATGAGAGTGCAGCACCGATAGAGAAGGCTGTGCCAAAGCCCAAGCGTGGAAGAAAGGCTAAGCAACCTGAACAATCTGTGCCACAGCAACAAGAGACTGTTGAAGACGTTCCCCAAGCTAACACTGCGCAAGGTATGTCTTTTTTATGTGGATCACTAAATCGTTTAGCGCCAAACTTCAAAACCTTGTGTTTAAATATAACTAATAACTGAACTTGTTGCTTTACACTTTAACAGTTAGTCCATTTTATCCTTTGTTATTTGGGGCTAATTTACCCCCCCTCCCCTCCCCTCTTTTTTTTCTTAAAAATCAGAAGCAAGCGTAGCCTGCAGTGACCGACCTGAGGTGTTGCCAGGCGGAGCTGAAGAAAATAAATCATCTGATGCCATGGAAACTGTTTTCGAAGCACCTCAAACCGAAAGTTTACCTCCTGTGCAGACTGCAGCTTCAGTTCAGAAGAAATCTGTGCGAGGCAGAAGAGCAAAACAGGTGGAGTCTGAAGAACCAGAAGATAAACGAGAGGCAGCAGAAATTCCTGAAGATCCCATTGTACCTACTCCAGTTAGAGGAAGAAGAGGGAAGAAAATGGAAGCACCTGCAGTTAGACACACAAGAGGCAGAAATGCAAAGTCTCAGGAGAGCACCTCTGATCAGCCTGCTGTTGAACCACAGCTGGTGACTGAGACCTCCACTGAAGTTTCAAGTGCCCAAACTCCTCTGATAAATACCAGTCAACAAAAAGATTCTGCACCTGAAACAGAAGAAGCTGTTGTGAAGCCACTTAGAGGGAGAAGAACTAAACAAACACCTGTTGAGCCAGCTCAGCCAGAGCCAGAAAAAGTTGAAAGAGTGAGTGATGAACATGTGGAAAATGCTGAACCTCAGCAGCCCGTTCTTCCCACCGCTGGAAAACCACGAAGGGGGAGAAAGGCGAAACAAGATACTGTTGAATACAATGAGGTGACAGAAGATACAGTTGACCAAGTAGCATTGGAGAAGACACAGCAATCTCAGCCTCCAGCCAGGGTTAAGAGGGGAAGAAACACCAAACAGGAAGAAGAAAAGATGGATGATGAGCCTGCTAAGAAGATGAGGAAAACAAGAGAGTTTGAGCAGGACCAAGTAGAACTAACGGAAGAAGCCCAAACTGTTGAAATGGTTGTTTCAGAGAAGGCAGAAGCACCACTTGCTGAACCAGTGCAGATAAGTGAGCAGGTTACTGTGGCTGCAAAGCCCAGGAGAGGAGGAAGAAAAGCAAAACAAGACATGGAGAGCGTGGAATCCATTGAGGTCCAAGAGGTCCCTGTTGTCAGCTCTGCAAACAAACCCAAACGCGGTAGGAGAGGAAAACAAGCTGCCGAAGAAGCTGAAGCTACTGCTGAAAATCCTCAGCACAAGATGGAGGCTGAGGAGGAGAAAAATGCTGAGCCACTTGCTCCAGTCATGCAATCTACCAGGGCAAGGGGGGTGAGGGCCTCAGTTAAACGTGAGACTTCACAAGCTGTTCCAGCTAAGAGAGGCCGTCGAGGTACAGCTGTTTGTCTTGAGGAGGCAAATGCAGAATCCACAGTTTTGGTTTCAGAGCCTGCTTCAACTTCAGTAGAACCAGCAAAAAAGGGAAGACAAGCAGCATTAAAGCCCACAACAGATGAAGCCACAGTATTTGCTGACCAGAAGAATCCAGAAACTGCTGAGGACGATGCAAAAATGCCCAAAAGATGTGTCAAGTGGAAATCAGACTTGGAAGTCTTCGAGATTCCAAAGGCAACACCTGTAAAGGCAGTGCGAGGTAGGAGGTCTAAAGTTGTAGATCAAGTCGACAATGAAAGCAGAAATGTATCAAAGGATTCCACCAAAACTGAAGAGAAGGATCTCTCAGATAAAGTTGACAGTCAGCTTGTCAAGAGAGCCAGGCGAGGGGCAAAGGCTGCTGACAAAGTGGAACCCACAAATGCTGAAGCTGAAACACAGCCAAAAACGCGTAGAGGAAGATCAGCAAAGAAATAGATACATTTGTATACATCACTTATTTTTTTTCATGTTAAACTATTTTTGTACTTGTAATTTTTTTTTTTTTTTAAGATTTTAATGTTTT
>VUQI01014676.1:3150-25438 GCA_015106735.1 Paratilapia polleni
GTGAGTTCTTGGCACACTTCAAATAATAATATTCTCTCATTGCTCTCAGCAAGAAGAAGGTCCCTACAGTTCCTGAAAATGAGCTCTCAGTGCAGTGCTGCATTTACTAAATCCTTCAGTAAGCTGGCATTCATACCCAAATCAACCCAGCATTAAAACAATGCCGCGTTGGTGGAGCTGCTGTGCTTTTGGTACCAATGAGACACAAAATACAATTGAGGAAGTCCAGTCTGAGTAAACAGATCAGTGAATCTGAAGACTTTTCAAACTCCAAAACACTAAGCAGAGTTTATATTTTGTACAGTCAGGAATTCACAACTCTGGAAGGTTTTTACTGAGTTAAGTATTTTATTTTGTATTCAGTAGATAGCAACAAAAAAAAGTATGAATACTGTTGATACTACAGGAATATACATGTATGTGATTACCCAGCAAAGTGCCTCATTAGTTGTGTTTTACACCTGCATTTGAAACCCTGCTGCATGAGTGGACAGGCATCATTCAAATGGACGCAAGCTCTGCAAGCTTACATGTGTGCAGATTGTCTTTTTTGTACATGTGATTAAATTAACCATCATTGGTTTATACACACAGCTTGTTTTACTTATTTATTTTTTTTAAGCCAGCCAGAAATGTGCTTTTATCCATCATTGATGTTTTGTTATAGAAAAGGCATAGCTTTAATTAGAATGTAACCATATCAACACTAATAAGAACAAAAACTCTCCAGCTCAAGAATTTTGCTTTAACAGTGAATAAACAGTGGCTTATTTGCTGAATCAAAGACATGTCAAAAAGAAAACTGTACACTTTGTTATGTAGTTGTAACAAGTTGAGTTATATGAAAGACTAAAAGCAGTCATGTTAAATTTAACTGTAAGATAAAGCAGCAAATACACAGGAACTGCAAAAATGAATTCTCTAACTGAACTGATTATTGTATAAGTTTATGATGCTGACCTTTAAAACATGCATCAACCTCTTCTGTTTACCAGGGAAATTTACCAACAAAGTACAGTTCAAATGCTAAGGGAGTATCCATTCATCCATCCATTCACTGCCACTTATCTGAGTCCAGGTTGCTATGGCAGCAGCCCAGATCCCACTCTCCCCGGCCACCTTCTCCAGCTCTTTTGGGGGGATAATGAGGCATTCTCCAGCATGGGTCTGCGTCGGGGTCTCCTCCAGGTAGGACATACCCGAAACACCTTACCTAGGAGGCACCCAGGAGGCATCCTAGCCAGATGCCTGAATGACCTCAGATACCTTCTTTTGATGAAAGGGGTGAGGGGCCAGACTAAGAGCAATTCAGAAAACCTCTATGAAGAAGATATCAGAGGACACAGTTACCCTGCCTGGGACAGGGTGGTCAGGAGCGGAGGCCCTGGCGGTCCAATTCCAGGTTGGCAAAACTGGCTATAGGGAGTAATCAAGGAACAAAGGTTGGTTTGTTGTGCATCAGTCATTATGAGCAAGAAAATTACCCATGACTAGTTTTCAATTCAGTTAAACTGGACCTATTCAGTACAATAACAGGCTATGAACTCTTACAGGGGACCGTTTTTCTTTTTTCTTATTTTGTGTCATATATACTATTTTAACGGTGGATGTTCACATTAAAACCTGGCCAAAGTTTTGGATAATGAGGTCAGATTACAAGTAATTTGAGTCTAGGACTCAGGTTTCAGGCTGCTCTCTTTTCTACTCTTGGATCTTTATGATGTCATATACCTCTTTGCCACCAATGCTGTTCTGGTGCTTGCAGTTTTGCATTGATGCCTTTTGAGAACCAGCCTTCATCTTGACAGGGTTAATTATTATGTATCATTGATAACAGAAGTCTGGGTAATTTCCCCAGGATGAAAATCACAGAATCTGTGGGCAGCATCTGCCAATCATTGGTGAATTTCTTGCTGTAGACCCTCTCTAGCTACTGATGTCAGTGGTTTCAAGTTTAGGTGAGTTCCTGCAGTTCCTCTAATGTCCACTTGACGCTGTCTCCAAATGAGTCATTCCCCATAGATTCCAATGTTAAAATAAACAACTTTACGGCATTAAAAATGACGTTTACAGCCTGACGGATATTCTCCCACTTCATAACAACTGCAGGGGGCATGATTTTTTTTTTTTTTTTTATAACTCATCCATCCATTAATTGCTGGCCTTTACCTCAGCTCCAATATTTATTCTAAGTAAATTACTCAAGACTGCAGGTTTTCAGGGCCTTTAAGGTTGGAAATATGAACAGCATTAGCAGAACAATGTATATATGGGCAGATCAGTGATATTCAGGGAATTCTTCTCATGATTTTCAGATGGAGTCACACTACAGAAACACTTTTATGAAACTACTTTTTCATAAAAGTGTTAACAAGCACACAATCTGCTCCCAGCACAGTTGTTGCTATGAAGTACAAAGAGTAAGCATTGTGTATGTGTGTGTTTATGGTGTTATTAATTACCTTGTAGGTGAAAGTAAGAGCACCTTTGTCAAAGTCTCCCTAAACAAAACTTTGATTAATGTTGGTGACATTGGGAGCGAGCTTAACTAAATCTCTCATCGATCCCTGTGGATAAAATTCATCCAATCAGGAATTCATCCGATCTTATCGATACTGATTCATTAACAGTGTCTTTCTAATGAAACCTTCATTGGTTTATTTAAAGCTTCCATCCATTTTCTGGCTGTTTGTTCGGAGCTGTGTTTAAAGGAACAAACCTCTGCAGCTGTTATGAAGTTCACTAGTTATTGAGATTCTTTTGTAGGACTTTGAACTTTATTAACTTTAAATCCCCAGAGGATTTTATTTATTTATATTTTTTTATTGCTCCTCGCTGTAAAAAGCACTGCTGGACAGAGTGAACAATATGCTGCTAATTTACTTATTCCTGTAGCTCATTTGTTAGCAGTTTTCTTTCATACAGTTTTTAATGTGTTTCATTACTTATTCCTCCTAAAATGTTCTTTGTTTTTGGCAAGTAAACTTGAGCTTTAAGTGATTGTTCTTTTCTCTGTTTTTTTTGCCTGGGGTAGGACCTCGAAGGTAGGAAAATGAGGCCGTATCCATCTGTCTGTCACCTCATCTCACACTGCTTATCCAGAGATTATTTTTTCATTAAATATCACCACAGGTGGAGGTCTGGTGGCTTAATGGTTAAGACACACATGTAGCTGCAATGTCCACGGTTCAAACTCAAAAATTTTCTCTCTGCTGTTTTTCCATGTCTATATGCACTGTTGTTAAAGTTAAAGTTAAAGTTTAGATGTTTTGTTTAGATGGTGCTTCAAAATAACTGGACAAATAAGTGCGTGGAGGCGTTTTATGATGGCTGCATATTGACGAGACTTGCTTTTAGAAGGAAGCACCACTTTTCCATATTTTCCACAAGAAATATAAAAAGCCAACAGGAATCTCAGGACTCATCAGTGAGCACCTCATGGCTTTGTTTCAGAGGACAACATCCAACAGCTTTCAGTGTAGCAGACACTGTCATTGTGTGTTGAATCTAATAAAAAGCTAAATCGTAGTCACACAATAGCCAATAGTTTTGATATTTTATTTCGGCAAAACATTCCCTCTTTTGCTCGTCAAACAGACTGTTTACCCGCATGCAACTAAAACCTGGTCAAACAAGATCAGCCAAACGAACTCAGATTATAAAGAGACTATATCAGAAATCGGATAGCTTCTTGGTAGCTAGCTACCAAAGATCTTGTCCCTTGCCTGCAGGTCTTTGTGGGTTTTTAAAAATGAAGCTTATGCATCCAGGCCTCTATCTTCATCTTCACCACCACAAGCATCTAGACTCCGAAGGGTCCTGTCCTAACTCCTATCACCGCTGGGATTCCATTCTGCTATGATGGTTCATCGCATTTTTACACCTCCAGCTTTGGCCATCTAAATGTTTTGACACCTGTGTGAGATGAGTGAAGGGTACTTCTGACTAAGAAACTGAGGGCACTGGAGGATCACAGGGTAGAAATTTGTCAATTACAAGGCAGGTATCATTTGCCCGGCCTAAATCAAACCCTGATTTAGGGTGGGAAAATCAAACCCTGTAGACATGCTGTCTGTTATTATAAATGGGAACCTAATTTATTAAATAAATATCATGTTGTGTTAGAGAAGACCTGAAACTAGCTACTAAGACCATAAAGTCATCAGGAAAATGTGACATCGTAAATCCAGTAAGCTGTAGTCATCTTCTCACAGGCTTATATGTACAACTGGACTGATTTTTGAATTAGTCGCCCTCTGCTGGCTGTTAGAAAGAATGCAAGTTTAAGGCATTTCTGCTTTGGCTTCACTTTTCATATATGGAAGCCACTTTCGATGTATACATTCAATCTGTGGTTAAAACTAATGCTGTACTCTTGCTCAAAAGTTAACAATATAGCTTTCTTGCATACAAAAATGTGCAAATGATACAATGAATAAAACAGACCTCTAAAGAACAAGAGCTACAGCTATGTTTTTACAGCTGTAGCAGCCTTTGTGATGGATGTGCTGTAGCAGCAGTTTTTAACAGTATAATTTTAGTGTTGACAGTGGTGTAGTAGAATTAATGCTGAAGGTTTTACTGTTTCAGCCCCACATTTACAGCTGTACAGAAAGCAGATGAAAATGTTTTAACGTGTCGTTCTTCTTAACTTAATTCCAATGCTGTATTAAATGTAATTTCACTGAGATATTAAACTTCTTGCTTGTCTTTCTCTTTACGCTCTCTCCACACTGCTTTCTCCATCACTTTCACTCATGACCGTTCCTCCCTCCCTCTGTCCACTCTCCCTCCCTCCATCTGTCTCTCCAGCTAAATGCCAGCTGAAATGAATATGTTAATTCAGTGGGCTGCTGGCTCGTAGCTCCGTGATCAATGAGGCTCCTCACTGTTGGTTCAGTTTCAGCACAGGATCTATAGGGAGCCGGATCATTAAAACACCAGGGGGAACCAGGCCCTGAGCTATTTGATGAAAAATTATATGACTCATTATGTATCACAAAGGTAATACTATGTTGTTCATCTTATGTTCAATAACTTTTCCATTTGTTTTCTGTTCAGCCCTTTAAAATCAGGATCAGTCTTCCTCCCGTCAGCATCTGCGTTGACATGATGAAATGGTGAGAGAAAGATGGCGAAATGGGGGAAGAGAGGAGATGGTGATCGATATCGGATGTTCCTGTTGCAATTTTTACTGTAGAAAAGTCAAAGGGAAAGAGAAAATACTTCCAGCAAACAGTCACTGCTCCCTTCATTTCTCATTTTTCAAACCGAAACGAAAACTTCTTGCCAAGAGAAAGAACATAAGTAAAGTTGAAGCTGCTCTTATTTTCAAGATCAGAGACTTGGAATTGGATTTTGCAGCTTTCTTTTGCAGTTGTTTGTGAGCTTTTATAGTAATATATTCACACATCAACAACAGTAAGACATATGTGTTAACATTATTTACACTTAGCCTGAAATATTTCTTAATTAAAGGCTCTGGAAGTGTTTTTTTATGCAGACATCTTCATGATGTATTAGTGAGGCTATTTAGTTAACACATGAATGTACATGGGAGATGGTAGATATTTCAGTCATGTCAAGGAAAACCAACAAACATCCCAGAGTTGAAGCTGATGTTGGTGCAAAGTGCTTTTGGAAGAAAAAAAAATAGGGTTGTTGTGTTTCTTATGTTGACCTTGGACCTCCCTGAAGTCAGTTTATGCTTTCTAAAAAATTGGATATACATGAATATTAACTAACGAAACAATGTTATCATGTTTGTTATCTAGCATTATGTTGCTCCACTCATCTACCTACCTGACCAGCTTAGGGATGCAACAGGAGATTTAATAGAGGATACTGAGTTAGCCTGCTTGGGATATCTGAGTGGAAAAGCTTCACTGGGGCCCTTCTAGAGGATCCTAAGCTGTGATCTCAGATGGAAACAGAAGCCAACACATTCAAGGCTTGAAATAAAATCTTAAAATCAAGTCTAAAACTCACAGGTAGCCACTGAAGGGCAGCAAGGATTGGAGCAATGTGGTTGCTAAAAGCCTGGCAGCAGCATTTTGAATCATGCACGATCTTTGGATGCTTTGCTTGCAATAGTAATAGTCCAGCCTGGAAGAGATAAAAGCACGAATGACCTTTATTACATTTGAAGAGGAAAGGAATGACCTGATCTTGGTTAGCTGTCTCAGATAGGCAAAGCAAGACTGCAAGCTTCAGTCACCTGAGCATCAGTGAACAAAATAACACCTAGGTTTAGGGTTATTAGAGGCATTCAGACTAAAAGGGAGGCTAACAATGCTGCCTGTGCTGGGGCAGGTAGTTATAATGACCTCTGATTTCATTCATTTGCAGGTCATTTTTGGAAATCCACTTTTTCATTTCACTGAAGCAGGAATAATGCAGGAAACATTGGTGGTGCCATGCTTTATGGGGAATTGTAACTGGGTCTTATCCACGTAGCAGTGGAAATCAGTGCAGTACCCACACAAAACTTGCCCCAAGGGGAAACATGTAGAGGGACTAAGAGGGGACCCATAATATAACCTCGAGGGACCCCAGAAGATACAGGAGCACAAAAGAAAGACCGTATGCTGACCTTTGGACTTATTTGAAAGCTGAGAAATAACCAGTTGATATCAGACAACAGATCTGTCTCTGTCCCTATACGTACCAAAGCAAAACAAAGGCTTGAAGTGACTCCAGCACTCCAAAACTGCTCACATTGAACCCATGCTGCAAAATGATGGGTCACTTTTGCAGCAAAAAAAAAAAAAAAGGTACAGTGTGTGCAAGATGTGTGTACATGTACTGGTAGCTTCTCTGCTACTTTTTGCAAGCAGGCTGTCACTTTGTTCACACACAGAAGACAGTAGTATTCCCATCTGTTCTATCCAGTCTGAGTTCAATTGTCTCCATATATTTCCATTGTCCCTATTCACCCTTTTTAATGCCAGACTTATCAAACAGCTCCTATTGCTGGTCTGGCAGATCAGATCCCCTTCTGTGCATCTGGATTCAATGCAGTCATTGACATCACACTTTGTGTGAGTTAAGGTACCAATTTTGATGAGCTATTCACTGTGCTATGCCTCTCCGCAACCCAGTACTCTCCTGGCAGTGGCAGGAATGAAGCATTTATTGAAAACAGGCCTTTACAGTTGCTTTAACCTGCAACTTAAATCTGTAATAACAGCAGCAGAAACAAGATATATCAATGCTTTAAAGCAGATGTATTGAACTTGTTGGCAACCAGATTCTTATTAGTGCACCCTGCAGTTACAGGCGAATATTATCATTCATTTGCGGTTACATTTGTGTCCATCCAAAGAAAGTAAAATGGCTTCTAGCTCCACTATATTCACCAGTGAGTCTAACTGTGTCTGAGTGCAGGTTGCTGCTGAGCTGCAAGAGTAGAGTGGCTCTTTTAGAGCTTTTTCTCTGAAAACATCTGCCTGTTGTGACTGGAAATGACGCTATGAGAGTCCTGAGAGTGAACCAGAATAGAAAAGTTGGAGTCAGACAGCTGAACAATGAGCTGCCATAAATCTCTGAAAGAGCTGGGAAGCTTCAGGTTCAACTGCTACCTCTCTGTGGGTCAATCAGTTCCTTTTCAGACCCCTTCAGATATTCATGTAATATATCATTATGAGGGAAAAAATATTGACTATAGTGGCTTTAATGTGAGTTCACCCACATGGTTACTATTTCTGTTGAAGCAAGATTTCATCTGAAATGGTTTTCATGTGTTATGGTTGGTTTGCGGGCTGGTTTTGATTAACATATCACTATTAACAGTTTTTTTGCACTTGCATACCTGTCTCCATCTTAGACCAAAGCATGTGTCCTGATCTTTTGATTGTAAAGTGCTGGAGTTGATGAGAAGCAGCTGAATGTAACTTCAGTTTTAGTTTTAAGTGATTTTATCCATCAGTCCATCCACTTTCTACCTCTTATCCCGTTCTGGATTGTGGGGGCAGCAGTTTAAGCAAAGACCTCCATCTCCCAAGCAAGCCGAGAGACATAATCTCTCCAGGGTGTCTTGGGTCTGCCTCAGGGTCTCCTCCCAGTTGAGCATGTCAGAAACACCTCACCTAGGAGGTGCCTAGGAAGCATTCTAACCAGATTCCCAAACCATCTTAAATGGCTCTTTTTAATGTAGAGGAGTAGCAGCTCTACTCCCGAGTGAGCCTCACCCAACAGTGTCTATAAGGGCGAGCCATCACACCCTTCACAGGAAGCCCATTTTTGGTGCTTGTATCGGTGATCTTTCTTTCAGTTTCACAACCCACACAATGGACTGGTACTTTGAACTTAAACACATCAAAGCTTGTAGTTTGTTTGTAGGTCATTTTCAGCAGGAACTTAAAATTAAAAGAGGATGGTAGAAGAGGACAGGAGAGATAGGAAGAAAAAGGAATAGTAACAAAGGAGGTAAAGAAAGATAAAAGGCACAATTGGAACACACATCTAGAAGAGAAAAAGGAGAATGAAGGAGACAGGAAGGGAACAAGTAAAGAGGTAAAAAGGGGTATAGGTAGAAGGAAAGGACAAGGCAAAAAAAAGAAAAGTTTCAATTAAATGAGCAGGTATTTGGCAAAAGAGAGGGTAAGGCAGACAAAGGAAGAAGCATTTTAATGGAAATGGTGCAAAGCCGACGAAAACGAAAAGATAGTTGAAAAGAGTTCGACGGCACCATTATCACAACTCAGCAAAGTGTTTTTCTCAGGAGAGACAGGAAGTTGGTGTGTGTGTGTGTGAAAGAGAGAGAGAAACTTGGCAAGAGTAAGACGGGTTTTTCTCGTTGCCAAAGGTCGCTGGATCAACAGCTCGTCTGCTGCTCTGATAACACACTCTAAATTAGACTGCAGTGCGCGTGTGTGATTGGAGGACAGTGATTTATAGAGGCAAAGTCTATCGTCATTACATTGAAGGATAAATATTCACAAAAATCCCTTTCCTCTTCCTACATTTCCTTCCCCTTCATCCAGTTTCCCTTCTCGCCCTCTTCATCTCGTGCTTTCCATCCCTCCATCATACAGGTCAGGAGCTGTTTAACAGCAGCTGAAAGATTGAACCTCCTGTCTGCTGGAATAAACTAAAACCAGTCAATAGGGTGTTAATGGAAACACAATTTATGACTTTAATTTGACCAAACAGGGTCAAGCTCATGTGTGCCTCCCTCACTGTGTGTGTGTGTTTTCTCAGGTTGCTGATAATAAAGGTCAGTTTAAGACCATAAATTAACAAGCACACACAATTCAAACAGAAGTAGTATAGTTCTGCAACTGATGGACTGATGATTTTTTTCTATTTTACTGATTACCTGTGTTGTCAGATGATAAGGCCTTTCGCAGATTTCCAGAATCTGCAGCCATGTTGTGAATTAATGCTGCTGCAGAACATGAACAGGTGTAGGAAAGGCTTTGTTCGTGTGATTTCTTAGTATTGCAAATTTTTGAATGTTCCTGATTGTAACGTAATTTAACAACACCTTTCTGCAGTTCCTTCAATGATGGCATGAGATTGGCTTTAAAAGCAAGTCAGTCCTCATACTTGTTCATGAGTGAGGAATGAAGAGAGAGCTCAGCATGAAGATAAAGCTGTTCACTTCCTGGTCGATCTGTTCAAACTGTTTCTACACTCACCTATGACCACAAAAAAAATCCAATCACAGATGCAAGTGGCAGGATAGCTGTTGCCGAAGGGTGTCTTGGCTCACCCTTAGAGATAGGGTCATTCAGGAGGGGCCCACAGTGAGCTGTTGCTACACCGCATTGAAAGGAGCCAGCTGAGGTATTTCAGGCATGATCAACTTGGAGGGGACCCTGGGACAGACCCAGGATTAGGTGGGGATATTATATCTCTCAGATGGCTTGAGGAAGACCTTGGTGTACTCTCCAGAAAAACTTAAGGAGGTGTCTGGGAAGAGGGAAGTCTGGGCACCTCTTCTTAGACTGCTGTCCCCATAACCCAGACCCAGATAAGCAACAGAAAATGGATGGATGAAAAGAATTGTGTGCTCCAGTTTTGGTGGGAGAAATTCTAGTCTTAATCTGTAACGTAGCACTAATACCACGTATATGTATATGTATTTGTGTGACACATCTATGGAGTTCATGCATGCAGCTTGCTAACCAAGCTGCATGCATGACTTAGCACTCCAACTTCTCATCCAGATATGGTCACATGTGGCTCCAAAAAGCTAACCTGGCCAAAATGCAATGTGTGTCATGCATGACACAGTGGCTACATCCAACTTTTATATACAGTTTGGATTGTTTAAATTTTAGGATGCTAACATACTGACATGGCACACCTGTGTGCTGATGTAAGCATTAAGTGCTGCTGTGACTAAATACATCTTCATTGAGCTGCTAGCATGGTTGTCAGAAAAACTACTATTCAGATGTTTCCTGATGCCATTCATTATCACCAGAGGAGGAATTCTTAAAAATTAAATGACCCTATGACCCTTTCTTAAAGGTCATAGGGTCATTAAATTTTTAGGAATTTAATGACGACCCTATGTCGAGAAGGCTGCTGCCAGGAAAATTTTAAAGGCGAACTTAACACTTTCTTCTGTTTAACTCCCTCACAGGATCTGCTGTTTTGTTTATTAATGGCTTGTTTTGTCCCTTTGTTCCTTACATGTATTCTTTTGCAGCTACACACAAGGTTCCATTTTTTTGTTGATTGCTGCTTTTATGTTTTGTTGTGTATCATTTTTATATTTTCTATTCAATGAGTTTAGCTGTTTGTTTTGTTTTTTTTTTGCACTTGTTAAGGAGCTCAAGTTTGACAAAAGCAGCTGAATGAACATCACAGAGAGACTTTTCTACGTTCTCTGTCTTTTTATTCCTTTCTATTCTTCCCATTAAAGTGCTTTTATTCTGTCTGAGAAAACCTCACACACAAGGAGAGAAAAGCGATAACTCTGTTATTGTAGCTCTAAGTCTCTCTGACTCTAAATCTCTTTTAAGAGGGGGTATAAAACTACCTGACTGCATCTCTTATTAGCATTACACTGTGTGTGTGTGCATATATGAGTGTGTATGTGTTTTCCTGTACTGCTATCTTTGCGAGAACCAATCTTAGGACTCCATCATCTTTTCAAGGGCATCAAATACTGTCATTTTGTAAAGAGATGCACATTAGTTGTCTTTGGTGTTGGTGCCCTGACACACCAGTCACTGCAATAGGGAGAGATGGAAACCCATGTACAAAATCATGAATCATACCTGATTTTAAAAAATGTCCTAAAATACGCTAAATAAAGCTTTTTTTCATGTAATACCCATGCCTCTACTACCCAGGTTTCACAGTGTCACAGCTCAGTACAGAGTGCCAACACTCTTGAACACCAGAGCGCTTGAACCACGACCAAACATATCGCACCATGGATACGGTTAGCCAAGAAAATAGATGTTTACCTACATCTTTACTTCAGTGCCTGCCACCAGTTGAAGCTCATGATCCTTAATGGTGCACTTGCATAACTGCAGCAACATGACTGGCTCTTACACTCACCGATCACTTTGTTAGGACAGGACCAGTTGGAGTGTAACTGAGTACATTTACTCAAGTACTTTACTCAGGTTCAGTGTAGTTGTAATTTAAGTATTTCCATGTTTTGCTGCTCTCTGCTTTTACTACACTATATTTTCAATGCAATTATTGCACTTCGTACTCTATAGTATATATTTTAAAGCTTTAGTTACTTATTTTGCAGATTAATTGCATTATTGTAGATCAATGCACTGAGCAATATATAAGTAATTAAATCATCAACAACTGCAACATTAAAGAGAGATACACGTCAATGAATATCATATATATGATTCTGAAATGATGTGTAAATGCAGTCCTAGAATTAAAGCAAACAACACCATGGCACACAACTTTGGTGTCGCCACCACTAAGCATGTTTGTCGTGATGACGATAAATGTCCCACTTAACTTCTAGAGTCTCATTTAGCCACTTGTTTGTAAATGTTTTCTCAGGGGCATTTAAAAACCTTAATGTTAACGAGTTGAGCATTTACTAACATACTTTCTATTTTATTGTAGAACAAAACACAAAAACATCTAAGGCTTGTTAACACAGACTTTATTTCAGGCATCTAAAGAAAAACCCGTTTAAAAAAACCCACTGACTTTGAGACAAGAAAACCAGAAGTGGGAAATTTTAAGTCATTTCCAAGGTTTAGCACTCATTCCTGCACTATTCTGTAAAGCAGATATTTGTCTTTTTGGGTGAGGGGCAGGAGAGATGTCTTTTTAAGAAAATTCTCCCATTCATTTCCCCTCTTTGAGCACCATGTCTTTTCCCTGTCAGTGTCTGGGTAGATACTTACATAGTCTCTTTGTGTTACTTTGAGTTGTGATGAGGTGGATTGAAATTCTGCTCAAGTCTACTTAGGTCAGGTAGGGTCTTGTTTTACAGCTTTTGGTCTTCGGTCTCAATATATCCAAAACCTGAGTGGATTAAACGGATATGAATGCATCTCTGACAAGATTATATAATCTGAACCTTAAAGTCACATTATTCTGTCTTCTATGGATACTGTTATTATTATATTTCTGCTTTTCCTACTGTAGATGCTTGTTCATAAGTAGAATTAAGTGATAGCATATCATGCTGCTGCTGGTGTTCTGTCTTTGTTTACTTTGACCACATGTTGATTCGGTTTGTTATGCTTGGGTCTGCTTTGGGCTGTGTCAGGGCCCCGTTCAGATTGGGCTCCTTGGTTTTTGAGAATTAATTCATGCAGCCTGAGTTCAGGTAGACTTTCCATGGATACATTTTGGATCAGGTCCAAAAACTCCTCTAATGTCTTCATATACAGTACAAGTCCATAAAACCCAATGCACAAAGCAAGTTCAAGCTGCATGTTGTGATTTACACACACCAGCATTAGACCATGCATGGCTACTAAAGTAAAGTAAGGTTAAGTTACGCTTATGGTTAGGGAATCTAAACATTTTACTACCACTCTTTTAAACAGCTCATTCACATATTCTTTCCTGAGGCTGTTCCTGTTTTTCTTAGATTCAAGCCCTCTCAATCAGCTGCACTATTGCGGGCTGAGATTTGTTGGATGACATTTGTTCAGGAAAAACCCCCCATCTAAAAAAAATGCATTGCTTCTTTAAAACAAAACAAGAAGAATAGGAAGTAGGTAGATGGTAGAGGACCTGCAAGTCCATCCTTTGGCAGAGCACATTTAACCCCCAAAGACCAGTTTGTTCAACTGGTGTGATCTCTGCGTGCCATGCCTGGGCATGGTTCAGTTGGACTAAGGTATGGTACCCATATAGTGCGATTGCTTATACATACCTGGATCCCTGCCACTTCCTCAACAACACCTTCTGCCATAAAAATCGCTTTAAGTGATTAACTAATATGTGACAGGACAGTGTGTCAGTTTTTCCCCAGTTAAGCCACAAAATGCATAAAATCATGAACCTTATGCTCTGCAAGAGTACATTTCAAAAGCACTGTGTGTGTGCGTAGAAGAGAGGGAGAGTGATTGTGAGAGAGGACGCTGAGACAAACTGATGCCTACTCGGACCCGGATCGTTGAGGGCGGTGTGAGCGCAGGCCAGCAGGGGAGTGTGAGTATGCCCTAAAAGTGAAAAAAGAGAGAAAAAGATCAAATTTAATCTAATTTTGTTGGTGATTTTTAAATTTCTAATGATATTATTTTATTGACTGAGTCTCTAATGCTGAATCTTAGGTTGCTTACCCTCTTAACATCCATCAGGTCATCCATCGAGGCTTAATGGGCTTAATGGTAGGGTTTGGTTATTGTCCTCGCCTTTTTATAAAATGTTGCCTGATTGGAGCATCCAAATAGAAAATTTTTTTAACAGAAAAACTGTAATGTCAAAGTGTATGAGACTTCATTTGACAACCTAGTTTCTGGCAATTTGCCTACTTAGCAAGTGGCTAAAAATCCCCCCAAAATATCCCAACGCTGGACCTAGATGGGTCGCTGGTGACAAGGTGGATGCTTGAAAACGATGATGCAAACGTGGCTCAAGAGCAGCCAAACCTAGCAGATTTCTAAAAGTCATACTATTAATGTCCATCTCTTGAGCAATTGTTTCTGCAAGAGGGCAAACCTGGTCTCATAAATTCCATCACAATTCATTGGAAAAATACACAAAATTTGAGGTTCTAGGCACACACAATATTTGCACATCTCTTGTGAGAAGTACTTGTCTCTTATCAGTATACGTCTAACGAGGTTAACCACTTGACCTGGTTTAAACTTCAGCTGGAGCCACTTGCAGTTTAACTTTCTGCTACTAGAGGGCGCTGCCTCTTTGGTTGTTCAACGAACAGCCAGAGAGCTGCAGGTTGTCCAAATCTCAGGTGTTTTGTAACAGTCCAGTCATACACATTAAACGTCGTTAGATCATTGAAACACACCAGCCACAGCAACACACACACACAAACATGCACATGCACACACACTCATAATCACAAAGACTTAGAAAACATGAATAAAACATGAGTTCAACACCATGTCCAGTTTGGACTGAGGACAAACAGAGGCCAGTGAGAGCTTTAGTACGACAACAGCAAACTAATACACACACACACACACACACACCAGGCAAGTAAGAGTGTGTGTACCTGCTGCGCTCTTGTTTTTGTTTGTATTGCATGTTGTAATATTGTAATAATCCTTGTGTGTGTGTGTGTTTATGTGCCCCATGGGGCTGGTTGCCATGGGGACAGTGATAAGGGTTCTAAATGGAACTCAATAATTCATGAGCTCTTGATAAGACGCACAACACCGTGTACACACAGTATATACACAGTGTATACACACACGCAGACACACACACACTGAACATTCAGATACAATACAACACAATTACAGGAAAACAAGACAGACATCCCTCTCCAGACAAACACAAGGAGAATCCGTGCACTGCAAACAAATGCAAACACACACTCAGACAGGCCTAGTAGCATATTTTGAAGCTGTTGTCCTGTCCAGCATTTATTTTCAACACATAAACAGCTCTTATTCAGATCCGATACTTCAGCTTAATAAAACTGATGTGATGCATTTGAATCATTTCCAGCATACATCAGATTGGATAAAGGCCCATCCGTGTATCTATTCATCCCTTCAACCATCCATCCATCTTCGCATTATGTGAAGTCTGGTCACGGTGGCAGCAGGCAGAGTATTCCAGACGTCCTTTTCCCAGGAGTGTTTTTCACTTCCTCCTGGGGTATCCTGAGGCATGTCTAGGGCAGATCAGATATGCAGTATAATCTCTCCAGTAAGTTCTGAGCCCACTCCTGGGTCCCCTTCCAGTTGGGTGTGCCCGAAAAACTTCCAGGTTGTGGGGCTCCTTTTTGACACAAAGGAGCAGCAGCTGTACTCTGAGCTCCTCACCCTATCTCTGAGGCTGAGGCCAGCAACCTTACAGAGGAAACTCATTTCAGCCAGTTGTATCTGTGGTCTCATTCTTTCAGTCACTACCCAGAGCTCATGGCAGTAGGTGAGTGTAAGAACAAAGACTGACTCGCAGATTGAAAGTTTCAGCTTCTGGCTTAGCTCTCCATTCACTCCAACAATCATGTACAACAGACACATTACTGCTGATGCAACAAAAATCAAGATACAAGATACTTAAAGAAAAATACTGCTGGGCTGATATCCCTCCTTTGCCTACATGAAATAAAGGAAGATCAACCACATTAACTCAGCTCTTTGAGAGCCCTGATGTGCCAGCAGCCCTGTAATGATGTGTTCTAAGCATGAAGCAAAGTTTCACCTCACATTACACATGAGTACAGCTGATTTTTTTTTTTTTAACAAATTCATAACCCATAAATGTTTGCCCTTAACAACCAGAAACAGTCAACGACAGAACTACTTCCTGTCAATGTACAATCAATAGCTGGAATAAAGTTACAGTAACATGAACTCCTATGGTTTCACCCACTTTTCTCCAGCCCTTCTTTTTTTGTTCTGTCTCTATATAAAAGCAAATCCTACAGCTTCAGATGCAAACATAATGCAAAAATAAGCTTTCTCTCTGTTTCTGGTTGTTGTTGGCATAGGAGAATCCACAGTTCATGAGAGAATTGCATTTGATAGGTTAGTGACTATTTCGCTGAAGTTTATTTTAACCTTATGTGGACATGGCTCCTTTTGAGCCTCCAGGCTCCTCACCCTATCTCTTAGGCTGAGGCCGGTGACCCTCTAACATTTACCTCACTGCTTAAGCTAAGTGTGAACGGCTTGATGCTGCATTGCTCAAAATGACAGCATTTCCAAAGCAGGAACTTAATGACTAGGAACCTTTGGAAGGACTGCTGTTTCACCACAGGGACCAGGGTCTAACCGAGTAGTTCTCAAACTGTGGATTGGTCCCATCTATTGGGGCATGGTGCCAGTGAGTTGGTTGGGGCAGCTATTTGGTTTAATTTAAGTTGTCAGGAAATTATTTAATCCCCCCAAAAGCCTTACCTTTGGAGCAGGACTTTTTGTCAGCAATGAACTTTTCTTATTAGTGGAGAACTTGCAACATTTAGTCTATCTCATTGAAATGTTATGGTTCATTATTGATGTCCAGCTCTACATGTACACAGTAAGAAGGATTGGTTGAATTCCAACAGAGACACACTTGCATGCAATCCAGCCAACAGCATGTTCCCCGTGGGTGGTGACTCTAAGTGTAGGTTGAATCGTGCTGCGTTTATGGGTCGGCTCGAACTGGAAAGTAAGGACCAAAGTAGTTCTTTGTGCACTATGATTAATGTATTTTTTTTTTTGTCGCATGGGCAAAGCTAAAAGACCAACAACAGCAGTACACATTTGAATATGAGTAGCCCACATTACCAGTTATTCCACGTTTTTGACACTGCACCCAAGTTGCAGCAGACAGCTGCAACATGATGCCATGGGTCTGCAAAACTCTGTAGTAGTACCATGCTGGAGCAATAGCTTGTAAAAATCAGTTTGCTTACTTAAGATATAATGTTAAATATTTTGGTCACTGTTTGTCAACACAATTCAAACTTGGGCACGTTGACTCGGTGCCATATATAAATAGTGGACTAGTCTTGAGTGGAAGTGCCTAATCTCTGCAGACAACACACACTCTGAATCTTTTAGTTCCTTGAGTTCCTGCTCTAAACGTTCTGACTTCTTCGAGGCTGTTTTTCTTTAGAATGTACATCTTTCAGTTAGCCCTGAACCCCAAAGTCAAACTGCTTTTAACGAAAACTGCACTGAAAATGGTGCCTAAAGGTAAATGAGCCAAAAAGATTATTTGAGCTTGTGGATTTGGTTCTGTGTTATGAAGCCCACTGCACATGCTCAGTAGTGTTTCCCCTACAGGCTGCTGCCTCGTGTTCTTGTAGACTTTACATTTTAATGATATCCCAAAGATAAACCTTATTTTGCCAGTAGCTGGGGAGGTTTTAATGATATAAAACCTCCATGGATTGAAAAATGGAGGTCTGAAGGGAAAATGTCTTTATGACTTCATGAAAAAGAAAAAGATCTTGCTCTTTTGAGCAAGATCTCTCCATTTGGTAAGGTCTGAGAAGTCATAATGCCCCAGTGGCCCGAGGCCTCTGAGATGAGTCTCTCTTAATCTGTGCCTGAGAATTGCCTCTTTAATCCAATGTTAAGATTACAGACAAGGTCACTGCTTAATTGCTCCTTCAACTAGACTAAAGATGAAGGAGCTGTGTTAGCTTCATCCAGATGAATGAGAAGACAAATTGTAGAGATGCAGAATGACTATAAGATGGCTTGTTAGGAATAACTTACAGAGCAGCACATCATATCAATAAGTGTGGTCATCTTTATTCACCTAGTTGCTGAGCTTGGTGCAATAAATGTTGCATCCAAAGTCTACCAGATGTCTTTCTGCATGAGTAAAACTGGTCCCACAACAGGCTGCAGGGGATTTTTTATGTTTTGTTTACAACAGCATGAGTGACCACAGGACAACCCTAATCGGTGGCGCTCTATTCAGCTGTCTCAATACATCCATAATATAAAGCCAGCAAAGCATTGTTATCAGTTGTTTCTCTTTGGGATTTAGTTATGAAAATGAAATAGTCTAGTGCCACCGTGAAGATGGAGGCTTAAAATGGACAGAAAAACATGAAGAAGCAGGTCTCTGCTCGGCTTTAGCAATTGACTTTCTATCTGGTCAGTAACGTGATATTTGCTGCACTAAAATCTGTGTCTCTTCCATTTTTGGTTCAGAGTCATACCGATGATTTTTGTCACAGTGATGGAATGAAACGAGTGGTCTGACCAATTCATCCCCAACAAGGCCATCAGCTGACCAAAAGATTGGTTCTATTGGGACCTATCAATTGGTTGACCAATGATTTCACCTGGCCTGGAATAGACGACAGCTAGCCAATTACCAGCCTTGGTGCTGTCCAGAGCTCCAATCAGAACCACTGATGAGCTGAATGATCATTTGCTAGGAGGGAACACGTATTCCTCCTCTAACACTTTATCCTTCTGTTTCATCCCTCCTTTTGCTTTCCTCTTTCATCTTTTTTAACATTTTCTTTTATCCTGTTCTTCTTCTTTTGTATACTCTTTTCCTCTTTATATTACTTTCACATTCCCTCCTTCTTTTTCCACTTTGTCTCACATGTTGTTTTTATCTCCTTATCAGTGTTTTTTCCTTTCTACTCAGAATTTTTCCCTCTCATTCTCAGAGTTACTTTACCTTGTTCATTTTTCAATCCACTCTGTCTTCTTTTCCTCTCTTTCTGTCTTTCACCACTCCAGCTGCGTCTCTTTCCTTCTCTCATTTTCTTTCCTCTAACCTCTTCTCAATGCGATAAAAACCTGTTATTCTCCACCATCAACTCCATCTCCTCCTTGTCTCCTAATCCTCCCTCAGCAGTAATAAAACTTGTCCATCTCCTCTACTTTACGCACTAATAAAACCTCCTCTCTTTAATCCCTTCTCCTCGATTCCTGCTTCACTTTCTTTTTAAAACAAACTTTTCTGTCTCACTTCCTGAACCTTTTCTTCTTCTCCTCTCCCAGCAGTGATAAAGCTAATATTACTCCTCCGTCTCCTCCTCCTCCTCTCCTGACAGTGATGAAGGGTGTTTTTCTTCCTCGGACAGGGATTTATCTCAGACAGTCAGCTCCTTTTAATTACTTTTTCACTGCTGTTTGTCGTTTAGATCGGGAAAAAAAAAACTGGCAGTGTTATTATGGACACACACAGAGATAGAACCCAAATTTATTCACAGGTGGTCCATCAGCTGAGGAAACTGAAGTCATCAGTGCTCAGGGCTTATCAATGCCCAACTGTCCTGGTGTAATAGTACACTTTTTTAAATGCATTTTACTGAACAGTGGCTGCTCTTAAGGTGGTGAAGAGTCGTCGATGCACAAGCAGAAATCTCACCTTGAGGTATTTTTTTGGGGTGACGTAAGACTATTGCCCTTTGTTGCTATTATGAAAAGCACACTAGCTATGGGTTTTATTCACAGACTGTAGGAGAGGCAATTAAAAATTAAGAGACTTGGTCAATAAAACACCCCTTTGTGCACCCAGAGCCCCTGCTATGCCCTGAATAGCAGAAATGCTCATGTGCACTGTGACGTCATCACAAACCTGAGTAGTATTGTGCTGATAAAATTAGGCAAGTAGAAATAGGTGGTTCAGATTTTCAAAGTTTGGTTCATCCTTGATTTCATGGTACAATTTATTTGAGTTATTACATGCAGACAGGGAATGCTAAGACCAATCCAACGGTCACTGGTTTTCACATAAAAGCCCACCAGTTTCTGTGGATGTGTAGTGTTGTTTGCATGATGGACCATGGATCATGAACCGTGGCCGAGGTAACAGCCTCTTTTTTCCGTTTTCTTGGAATCTGTTACTTAAACAGTGCAAGCAATCCAATTCACTCCACAGCTAAACTATGGAGACTGACCTGAGACCAGTATGAGGAAAAAACAGGATCTGAAACTGGCCTGAAACACAAGGCTGTCCTGAGAAAACAGGACATCTGGTTTCCATGTGGCTGAGGTCAAACTGAGCCTCCAGGAAATAAATGGATGTCAGTGCAGTGTCCTCACAAGCATGATGAACTGACTTGTGTGTTAAAATGTGTGTGTGCGTGTGTGTATGTGTGTGTGTGTGCTGCAGGGTGTTGTGCCGAGTTAAATGGGGAGGCTCTGTAGCGTAAATGAAGCGGCCCCCGGCTGCTCTGGACTCAGATGGTGTGTTGGGTTCGTCCTTCTGCTGCCACCTTCAGGGCACCTGGAGCCGGGTGGAGCTTTGCAGAGAGGAAGAAGAGGAAGAGGGAGAGAGGGAGCACTCAGCATCTGGGGCTCCTTTCGCTCTTTCTTCTCCCAATTTGTCTCAGTTGCCAGTCTCTTTTTTTTTTTTAATTGTTTCTCTTCACAGTCAGTTCTGTTTCCCTTTGTTAAATTCAAATGCAAAATATAAAAATGGAGCTTCGACTGCAACTGTACAGTGTTTCCAAACTGCCTACAATATCTTAACCAGTGCCCCATTTCATGAACAGCTAGAACAGGTGGACTTTATATGCAGTGTGTTTTGAAAGAAGCCAAGTTTTTTTTTCCCCAAACCGAATCCCTTTAGATACTTGGAAGGCCAGATTTTAGTCGATAAAGACGTCTAATCTGTGCAGCCCCTGCAGAACAGTTGGAGAAAGGAAGTCTTGATCGATTACAAGAGTGACTTTCTACGTCAGTCCTCTCACAGATTCTGCAATCCCGCTATGAACAGGTAGAATAGGCGTGGTCCATTTTTATCGACCCAATGTTTTGATCACTTCCTCATGAAGACACATAGAGCACACTGTGCATTTGTTGAGGACTGCTCTCCTGTGAATTTGGTGTTGCAGCGAGTGTTCGGGACAGCAGCATAATTTGGGATTGAGTCATAATGAACTAATGAAGGAACACAGTGAAAGAGAGTGGCTCATTGTTGTGTTTTTAGACAGTGGAGCTCTCTGGCACGGAGAAAAACACAGTATTTCACAATAAAAACACAAAGACAGACAAAACAGTTTCTCTCTTTTTTATTGTCTTTCCTCTTTCTGATACTCGGCTAATGTTTTTTGTGTTCTGTGTCACACTTTCTCTCTCTCTCCTGGTGACAGGCTGAGGTTGCAGTTTGCAGCTTTGTGAGGAAATGAGAATTCATCCTGTTAATGTGACACACTTAAACACACATCTGACAGGCCTGTGTGAATTAAGAGCAAATGTAAAGCGACAGCTGCGATGAATGTTTCATCGATGACGGTGACAGATTAATCACCAGCAGACGATATCCTGCGATGCATGAATCATCGCAGGATTACTTTAATGGCACTACTCAGTGTGTATATGTGTGTATGTGCTGCCCTGTGTGTATTGATTAGAAATCAATGAGTGTGTGGTTTTTTGTTTTTTTTTGGGGGGGGGGGGTTAAAGGCTGAAGTTAATCCTGCTGTGAGTCACACTGAAGGCTTTATCTTTTTATGATACAATAAATGAATCCTGTTGAGATGCAGAAAGTTAAATCCTGTTAACCACTGTAAAGACTAATTGCCTTAAACTACCATTAAGATTTTACATTTTCAGCACTTTAAGACAATTAACCTTCATCAGTTACTTAGACTTGAAGTCCATTACGCCTAGGAGGAAGGTTTTTAAAATCCTCAACACATTGCTAAGCTCTTCTCTTTTCATATTTACATTCTTCTCGCTGTTTGTTCAAGGAAATATGAACTAAATATTATATGATGAATGATAATGTAAATTATTCCATCAGTGTAAATATAACTATATGTCGTTTACTAATATAATAAAAGAACCACACATTTACAAGGAAAAATTTGCAATTTTTTTCTGAGATTATAAAGTCATAAAGTCATGGGAAACACTTTTAGTATTTTTAGTCAAGGGACCATATCGATTCAGTTTTCAGGGTTAAGTGGAAAGATATCTACATACCTGAACTTTGAGGATCAGTAACTCAAACTAAACGTTAGATCACCAACAACACCTCTTTCCAATCATTATTTTCTAAAATGGGAGCGGTCAAAGCAGAGTATTCCAATGTCCTTTTTCCCGAACCCCGTTTTCCCGTTTCTCCTGGGGGATTCCGAGGCATTTCCAGGCCAGTGGAGATACACCAATCAGGCATAACATGATGACCACCTGCCTAATATTGTGTTGGTCCCCCTTTTGCTGACCATACACGACAAACTGTGATGCACCGTGTATTCTGACACCTTTCTATCAGAAGC